>JAQZBX010005124.1:43316-57617 GCA_029593785.1 Cabassous unicinctus | reverse complement strand
TTTTTTTTTCTTCTGGCCTCACTAGTCTTTCTATTGTCTGCTCTGCTGGTTTCACTTTTCTTGTAATAATCTCTCAGCATTAGTCTTTCCCCAGGACTCCAGACTGCGAGCACAGTCCTTCTTCAGCATTTAATTCCCTTGCTGATCACGCCCACTGTCTAGGTATTAAATGCCATCTATAAAGCATGACTACTACATGTATTTATCCAATCCAAACCTTTTTTCATATTTCAGATTCACACACAGCTGCCTCCAGGACATCCCATTTCTATGTCTAACGTGCCAAACCCAAACTCTAGACTCTTTACCCAACCTGCTCCTCCTTGGTCTCTTCCTTTTCCATGGGCAGCGATTCTATCCTGATGGATGTTCAAGCCAAAGATATTCGGTCTTTCTTGACTTCTCTCTTTCCACCTCACATCCATCCTTCAGAATCTGTCTTCATCGGATCCCTTCTCCTTTACTTCCTCATTTCTTCTCTGGTCGGGGCCACCATCATCCCTGAGAGGATGTCCTCCTTCTGCCTTAGTCCTACAGTTTCTTATGTGCATGAAAATGATTTGTATTTTGCTGTTTTCAGTGTTTTATATCTATGCAATAAGTAAAATTGCATTATCTATCCATTAAATAAAATTTATTATTCATAATAATCAATTAGTCTATATCCTTGTTCATATCATTTCTTCTTATTCTATCAATTGCTCAGAGAGTTGTACCAAAATCTCCTATTCAGATTTGGATTTGTCTCTTACATATTGTAGTTCTGTCGGTTTTCAAAAACCATGCTATTAGGTGCACAGAAATTTTAAATTGCTATATTTTGGGGGGGAGGGAATTTTATTAGATAGGAATGGACAATTTCTGTTACTTTTTCCTTAATGTTTGTTTTATTTGATATTGACATATTGACACAAGATTTACTATTTTTTATGTTTTTTGTGTGTGATTATATATAATCTGCCTTTTACTGCCAACCTTGCTGTATGTCTTAAATGGATTTTAAAATAAAACACATATAATTTTTAAAAAGAGAGAGAAAGAGACTATCACAAGGGAGTAGGCACACATCTCTTTTTAACTAGTATTTAGCCCAGCATTAAAACCAGCAGTTCTAAAGCATGATGTCATCCCTTCAGGACAAGGTCCCCTATTATTCTGTTCATCTCTCTGCTGATTTCTTAGCAGTCTCAGAGATCTGCTGATCCTCTTTTTAGGGGACAAAGAGGCAGAAAAGTTCTCAAAGTATAAGCTGATCAGTCACATCAGAGAATGAGAGGTGCTGACCCCACTGTTTCTCAATTCAGGGAAGTGGAAGCCGGATACCAGGCATCTAATTCTTCACAAATAAAGATTTAGGAGTGACTAAAAAGAACTTGGTGCATGAATCAGGTCTAAGAACCAAAAGGAGGAGGAGAGTTGAAAAAATTCAATCTTTTCTTTCCAAGATACTATATTTACAAGAGGCAAAACTGACCACAAAGATCAAACCTAGTGAACCCAGCTTTTTATTTCAAGTTCTTATCATTTTTTCATGTACTCCAATTCAGAACTCAGGAAACAGAAAGTCTTAGAATTCTGCCCTAAAATGTAACAAGACCTTCGACTTCTCTCTCCAAATAATAAGTTACAATAGATGAAAATGAAAACTGAGGCAAATCCTCTGTTCTGCGAAGGGGGAGTTGCCACTCAGGGTCTAGAAGGTGGCCCTTGCTTCTTCCTCCTGCAGCCTTGACCTTGGCTCAGCACCCACAGTCAACTCTCCTGTGCTCTTGTCTCTTCTTCCTGCTTACTTTGCTCCAGATTCTGACTGGAGTCTTGCTAGAAATATTAATCAGTCCCCTCTAAAGATTAGCTGTCTGGTGGCACCAGAATCATAGAATAGTTGGTATAGTGGGCCCTGTGCTCGGCTACTAAGATCCCTTCAGGGCTAGAACATGTACTGCCCCAGGTGCTGGGAGTGTTAGAGACTGGCAGCTGGCAGCTGTCTCTCTCCAGGAATTGTGCTGGCTAGAGAGAGCCGCCTTGCTAGAGGGAGTTCTCCCCCAAAGACTGGCTGATGGAAAGACAGAAAGGCCCAGCCCCCACCTTAGTGCAGAACAGCTCTTCAGGCTATCTGAGCTCCAGAATCCCCTGGACCTCTGCCCAATTCTGCTGCTATTTCCTCCCAGGCATTGACACACGTGATCCCCAATAAACCTCCTGCATGCAAATCTCAGGATCTCAGAGTCTCTTTCCTGGAAAACTGAGCTGTGCCCATCAGAAACCAGGTACCAATAGTGCTTGACTATGCTTCACTCACCTTTAAATCCATACATTGTTTCTTGACATCCCCAACTCTTGTATTGGCCAAATTCAGACTCTGGTATTCAGCAGATGCATGCGAGTGACTGCCCATCCGTTTAGTTTTCACAACTGTACTACAAGGCTTGGCCCACAATTTTAATCAGGTAGTCCTCCTCTTGCACGGTTCTGGCATACACAAAGTTCAGTGACCACATTTTAGTTAACTCCAGTCCCCCAACAACACAGTTCAAATGTCTGTTAATGTGGTATATTAGCTGGAATTGCATAAAAGGCAATTTTCACTGCTAGCTTTTCAGCACACTAACTACAGCATAAATAAAGATACATGCATCATGGTCAGCAACCAGTCCCATCACTTCTTCAGAACTCTGTCGGTGATCAGTCACTGCACATCTGGGCAGTTCAAGTAAGCGCTGGGGTGATCCTTGGCTCCTAGGGGTTGGGGAGGTGGTGGGAGCACAGCAAGTAAGCAGGACTCACTTGGCCAGGTGGTTAATGGCAGGTTTCCTCCTTTGGGTATCAGAGTCCTGAAGGGCAGCAGGACCTTAGAGGAGACTTGGGAGTGTGTCTGAGCAGAGGTAAAGTAGGAACAATACTGAATCCCATGTATTAGATCCTATTGCTGCTGCAACGAATTGCCACACACTTAGTGGCTTCAAATAACACAGATTTATTATCTTACAATTACGGAGGTCAGAAGCCTGAAATGGGTTGGCAGGGCTGTGTTCCTTCTGGGGGCTCTGGGGAGAATCTGTTCCTTGCATTTTTCAGCTCTAGAGACTGCCTGCTTTCCTTGGCTCATGTCCAACACCACTCTAACCTCTGCTTCTGTCATCACATGTCCTTCTCTGACTGCCACCTTCTTGCCTCCCTCTTATAAGGGCTCTTGTAATTAATTATACTGGCCCCACCTGGATAATCCCAGATCATCTCCCATCTCCAGATTTTTAATTTAATCACATCTGCAAGAGCAAAGGAATCATTTTGCCTGTGTTCCTGACCCTGAATCAGCCTTTCCGAAAAGGGTGCTCAAGACTCTAGACTCTGGATAGTCTACATTTTAAAAGTTCCATTTTTCCACTAAGTTTAAGAAGTGCTGTATTCATATTCTCAGACACTCACAGTTCATATGAACATGTTAAAGGTCCCGAGAAGTCCTGCATTAAGGAAACTTCTTTAACTTGTTTAACCCTGAGTTTTCTAAATTTACTTTTCACATAATATCTATGAACCTCCCATGCAACGCTTTGGAAATGCTGCCCTAGAATATACTCCAACTCTGAACAATGCTATGGAAACAGCTCTGCAGGAAGCCCGGAGACCTCTCCAGCTCCTGTTAAGAGCCTAACACAGGAAGCCCCCCTGCCTGCGCTATGTTAACTCTCCCAGAGGGAGTGGTTCCTTCTCTGGCATCAGCCCTCAGGTGCACTCTGGCAAACCCAGAACCTGCCTAATGATTCACACACAACGTATGTGAAGTGACACATTGTTCAGATGTCTCAGTTCTGTCTAGAGACTCATTTCCCGGACAGCTTCTCTTTCTCTCTTCTCTTTCTTTCTCTCCTCCCCTCTCTTTAACTCTGACTCTAAAAACTAAAGGAAAAAATGTCCAGGAAATAATGTGTCACTAAATAAACTCACGGACTTTTCCTCCCTCTCTTACCTGTCAAATCAAATTCTTGGGCAGATTCCCACATGAAAACTAAAACATTTCCTTCATTCAGCAAACGGACTGCTGTTGTCAAAAGAGAGAGAAGCACACTCATTGCCTTATTGTTGGTGTGTATCAGGTGCTAACCCTGGACCACTTCTGCAGTGAGATGTTTGATTCACCACTGCCATTTCCTGGAATCACTCAAAGTCTGGAGGAAACACAGAATCTCAAAGTCAGAGAAAAACGTGGGGATCACTAATTTAATTTTCTTCTGGAATCCTGGAATCTTCTTTCATATCCCTAATTAAGAGGATCTTTACTCAGGTTTCACACCTTTTACAACCATCATGTACCTTTTCAATTACTACTCACCTAAACAAATCTTCTAGTCAAGAAGACCTGGGTAACTTGCTAAGCCTGTGCCTCTTCCCTGTGCCTTCCCAAATCTATCCACATTTTTCAAAATAATAATAGCAACTATTTATCACGTACCTACATATGGTGGGTATCTTGCTGGGTCTTTTAGTTACATCATCTCATTTAGTCTTGACCACAGTCCTCTGAGGCAGCATTGCTACTTTATAGACAAACTATTTACGGAGGGTTCTGTTGTATTTACTGAAACGATTTACTGAAGTTTGCCTACATCAGACACTATGCTAAGCATTTTATATTTTTATCATCAACTCTATGAGGTAAATATTATGGTTTCTCTTTGGCAGATAAAGAAACTAAGAGACTTTTATATAGTAAGAAATTTACCCACAGTCACAGAGCCAGTAAGTGCAGAGCTGGGACCCAAACCTGTGAGTACCTTCCACTCATCCTGCCTCCTTCTTTCTCCTTGTTGGCTTTCTAGCCACTCTAGTCCTATGTATATCTCTGAATTCACAAAGCATCTATGCATCATCCCATTCTCATTCCTTGTCATATACTATTTGTTCTCCTCACTGGGCATCTCTTATACTACTTTGCATCCCTTAGCATGCTGCTCATTACCCACACTCTACCAACATACATTGGTTTAGAAGAAGTTTTCTTGTAGTAACTGGGACTGGCTGGTTTTTTTAAAAAGAAGACTTGATTTCTTGGTTGTTTCAGGAGGCCTCTACACAATAACATTCAGTATAAGAAATTAAACTGAATGGTTTGTCCCTTGATGCTTATTTTCAGCAGCTACTATGGGAAAGGGGGCTATTAGGCTGAATCCCCTCAAATCTACTGGTGTAGCCAAGGTTAAAAGAGTCTATGAGTCAGAGCTGTATTTCCAACATATAGCAAAGTGTCTGGCACATAGTAGGTGCTCAACAAATACCTGTTGAATAATGGCCAGTTATAAACAATATCATGTCCTACAATCTCAGCATTCAGAAACAATATTCTCATTTCACCTCTTGAGTGATTCTTGGATATCATTCATCTAGAAGAAGTTTTAAAGTTCTTCAAGTAGTCAGAGTTGATAATAATGATAAATAATGATAATTCCTTCTTTTTACATGTTTTTGGCACACTAAAGAGTTTTTTGTTTTGTTTTGCTTTTTAGGAATTCAAGGTTATCTGTTGGGAGGTAAAGAGAAGGAGTCCTAGTAGAGAATCATTATTAAGTAGTTCCAACCAAGAGTCTTGCACCATTTTGGGGGAACAAAGGAATATACTTGGGAATATGACTCTCTGTCATATGCAGTTGGGACTCACAAAGTGAGTCCTGTGAATAAGTTCCTAAAGAAAAGATTTCACATATATCATTATAAATACCTTTTGGTTAAAGCACACCATCTCTTGACCGATCTTCTTGAACTCTCTTCAGTACTAAATGTTGATGTTCTACAAACCACAGATCATAACAAGATCGGAACTAAAAAGGTTTTGTAAAGTATCATGTTAAAAAAAGAAAACACAAAGCTCATTAGGAGTCTTTTCATCCATTAAACCACCTGGGGCTTCTCCAGGGCTAAGGAACTCACATGTAGGGATTGTCCAAGAAGCCCTGGCAGGGAGATGGAAGGGGTGGGTTCCCTGGGAACACAGCCAAGCCATTTCCAGAAAAATAAACATGTAGAGGGGCTCTACATCACCAAGTGCAGGGGATCAAAACACTTATTCTTTCTTCTGAAGAATTTTTTTAAGGTAATTTTTCTAAAAACATACAAATTAAGTAAATAGAAGTATATTAAAATATTAACCCACCCAGAAAATAATGAGAGAGATAAGGAATCAGATATCCCTAATAAATGCAAAAAGAAAATCAAATGGAGTCCCAAATGGGTAGGCTGAAAAACTGTCCTGAGTTTACATTAAACTTGCCACCAAGAGAGCTACCTGCATGTAGAGGAATAACATTAAAAAGGATGCTTAAAACAATATAGTAAGTCACTAGTCTAAATATATGAAGAAAATGGATCCCACCAAGGTTGAGTTTACAAAGGTCAAACACCTCATCAGAACAGAACCACGGTCTCCTAAAACTCTGAACCTTCCACTCCAGGGATGCAAATAGCTCCAGCTCCAGTTGCGCAGTAGTGGTTGCCCATCTGTTACATGGAGAAAGGCCAGACCTGGGCTTAGCAAGAATGAGTGCTGTGATCAGTTAGTGAAGCCTGCCTTGGCAATTATGATCAAAGGTCATACACCTGCTACATATTTGCATCTCTCCAATAAGCCATGTCATATATCTAAGTCTATGTAAAAGCTATCAAAATTGTTGAGTGACTAAAAACATACAAATGTTTCTAGTTTTCTTAATGCTCATGATTCATATAACAGGTCAATTTATTCATCCAGTAAATATATATATACACACACATACAAACACACACACACATTGAGAGATATTTTGAACATTGCAGTTTCAAGGCCAAGCCTTAGCATCTGCATATATTTGATACTGGAAGGAAGGAAGGAAAGAAGATAGGAAGAGAGGGAGGGAAGGAAGCAAAAATTATATACTTCATCTTCACACTTTAAAGAAACTTTATAGGACATTTTGAGCCCAATAATTTTATATAATACCTTTTAGGGACAATATACACTTTACTAATAACTGTTTATTTTCCCTTCAATGGGACTTTGACACATCTCCTAAAAAGAATAAGCATTACAATTTCAAGTGACTCATTTGTGAAAAGAAGTTTATGCGGTAAAGAAAAAGAAGGGGTGCAAAAGGCACTTTACAATATAAAATATATTAATTTTTCACATTCACTTCTGTTTAAAACCAAAGAAAGCACCGGGGTGATCATGCGATCATTGCTGGTGCTTACATTGCCTAAGCCAAAGAGTAATTTTGTAATTCTTGTTAAATATAATGTTCCAATGGAATTTGGAAATATATGTCAAAAACATTGTATTTGTTTTTTAATATTATCTTCTTTGCATGCTCTATTTAGATCAGCATGTCCCCTAAATACTAGATGCTCAGGATATTAATAACTGATTTTTTTTAAAAGTGTGTGGTCAAGTAAGTCTGTTGTATCTTGGGTTAAGCAATCTGAACAGGCATCTTGCCTCAGGATTTTAGAAGCTTTGGATATATTAATATATACTGTAAGTCTGCATTAAATTTATAAGGTTTTCTAAACACCCTTACCATAATAAAATCCTTCTTTTATAAGGAGATTCTTAGCAAAATTAGTGTTTTATGGAGTCCGCTTTGGGAAAACTGATTTGAATACTGCCACGCCACAAGATGCTATTTTGAAAATTATCCTAACCCCTCTTCTAACTGTGCAATTCTTCTGGTCCTACACAGACAGCCTCTGCCACAGGACCCTCAGGTGACTTCCACAAGGATCCAGCCCACGAGGCCCAGCCTCTGGGATGCTCCTCACAGGCGGCTGCTGCGCAGTGACCTTGGCAGGCCCTGGCTCTGGCCTCTCCTCACACCAACAGCAGCGATTGCTCCTAGCTCTACCACAGAAGCCTGAAAAGAATTCCAGCTACGGCCTGGAGCCACACATGTCTGGACCGCTATGTCAGGCCACGCTGCAGGGATTCATAAACTGGTGACATGGAGAGAGAAAGGGTCTCCTCCACAGGCAGAAAAAAGGACCCGTGTTTGAGAGAAACTCATTTTATCGGAAGTCATGAGTCTTTAAGTCTTTCTCTATAAAGCTATTTTTGAGAGGTTAAAGTTGTGATGTTACCAGGTAACAAGTTTTCTTCTCTATTTTTAAAACACAAAAAAAGAAAAGCATGTACCGAAGACATCTATTTTACATTTAAAATAACAGGATAACATAAAAATCAGGCAGACTGAGTTTTGCACGACTGTTGCTAAATTACATAAGTTTTTGTAACCTTGGTTCCTCAACTGTAAAATGGGGATAAAAATAGCCATCTTGCAGGATTCTTTTGGTGATAGAATGAAATAATATCTGCATGGTTAATGCCCAGTATAGTATTAGCTGCTGTTGTTATTTTGTTAATAAAATGAGACCTCTTAAAAAGGGTGATACTGAAGGACCTTATTCTACATGTTGTCCCCGTGGTAAATAAGCTCTATGGGTTCTGCTATTTAAAGAAAGCAAATGACAGTGCCTTTCTACCATAATAGTTTTCTTGTAGGGAAGGCATGCTTATCTCCCCCTGAAGAAGGCAAATTATAGAAAGTCTTTTATTTCAATAGTATTTCTACTCTTTAGGGAAAAAAAGGAAAAAGTACCCCACTAAAAAGCTGCCTATGGCTGTCAACTCCAATTCTCTCCGATTTAATTTTTTTAATATTTACTGGGCATCAACAATGTGCCCAATCATACCAACCCAATCCCCTGAGCCAACTCATATCAGTGCCAATACCTTTGATTATTCGAATGCTTTTCCAAATGAATCAGGAGTATGGCATGATGGGCTAGCTGTTCATCTAACTATTCCCTCTTCTTCCTGAGCACATGCTGGACTAAATCTCCTGGCATCTTTTGCTCTTAGCTGTGTCTGACTAAATTCCAGCTGATGAGATATGGCTGGCAATGATGTGCGACCCTTCCAAGCCTATCCTGTAAAAGTTCTTATTCATGTTCCTCCATGCTCTTGCCCTTTGCCCAAATTTTATGCAGATAAGTCCTGTAACCTTGGAAGCCTCACTGAAGATGGCAGAGCCACAAGATGGAAAGTCTGTGTCCCTGATCATGGCTTGGAAGAGAGCTAACCACAGCTCAAGAACCCCTGCTCTAAGCTTTACATGAGTGAGAAAGGTTTCTATCATGTTTGAGCAGTTCTGTTTTTTTTAGATGTGTTTGTTACAGCAGATGGCATCTGGAGCATATGAAGCCCTGAGATTTTTGCAGAACACTATGAAATATTGTTATATTAATCATAAAATAGTGAATTCATTGTGTGCCAAATCAGACACTGTTTCATAAAATTATTAAATAATCCAAAATTAAGTCAAATATCATTGTAGACTGGTTACATTCTAAGTAAGCCATCACAGGTACCAAAATTTAAGAAAATAATATTGTTGGGAAGCAGATGTGGCTAAAGCAGTTGGGTACCTGCCTATCACATGGGAGGTCTTAGGTTTGGGTCCTGGTGCCTCCTAAAGAAGAAAATGAGCAAGACAGTGAGCAGACGTGACAGGCTGGTGTGGCGAGATGAGGCAACAAGATGACGCAGCAAGATGATGCAACAAAGAGACACAACAAGGAAACACAATGAGAAGCACAACAAGCAGGGAGCAGAGGTGGCTCAAGCGATTGGGCCCCTCCCTCCCACATGGGAGGTCCAGGATTCAGTTCCCAGTGACTCTTAAAAAAAAAAAAGAAGACGAGCAGACACAGAGAGCACACACCAAATAGACACAGAGAAGACAGTGAGTGCAAACGATGAGGGGGAGAAATAAAGTAAATAAAATAAATCTTTAAAAAAAAAAAAATTGCAAAAAACATTAAAATACAGAAAATTCATTTCACTTATTTAACTCTTCTGTAACATGAGAAATGACTACCTTACTTGATTTTAGTGTTAGGTACATTTTAATCCAGCCTATTAAAATGAGTGCTACACAGGAATATAGTTTGTGCCAGAACTTTGTACTGATAGATGTTTCTGAGAATTAAACCTATAGCCCTGTATTAGTCAGGGTTCTCTAGGGAAACAGAATGAACAGGAGATATCTGTAAATAGCATGAGATTTTATAAAATTCTCTCACATGACCGTGGGGATACACAAGTCCAGATTCCGCAGGCAGGTTGCAAACCAGGGACTCTGATGAAAGTCTGATGAAGGTCCTTTATGAGTTCCTGGGAGACGTTGGCTGTCCAAAGACAAGCTGGGAAATTCTCCCTGAATGCTGAAATCACTTCCCCTTTTAAGGCATTCAACTGACTGGATAAAACGTCACTCATTGCTGACAGCAATCGCCCTGGTTGATGTAATCAGCTATCTATGAAGTAAACACACTGATGACTAAAGCCCATAAATGTCCTTGCATTACAATTAGCCCAGGGCATGCTTGACCAAACAACTGGGCACAATTATCTGGCCAAGGTGACACATTAGCCTAACCATCACACTCCATCCCTTGTCAACTTAACAACTAAACACATTACCTTAAACCATACTTAGTGTCTAAGTAAAACCAATAACAGACATGCATACATACATTTCCACCTAGGAATATTCAACTGTCTTGTGTACAACTGGTAACACATTAATTCCCTACAGAATAGGGTGCAAGTCCTTGGGTAATATTCACTCTTAAACTTGATATCCTTAAATATTATGACATGAAACTAATACAACTTGTCATATGCTAAAGGAAAGGGTTAGGGAAGAAAACAAAGAAATTCATTTTATGTACATATATAATCATATAACAAAACAAGGAAGAAGGGTTCATGACTATTACAGTCCTCATTTCTGTAACTGGTCATGTAGTCAAAGTCCATATTTATCACTACCATCTTCCACTACCCATTCCATGTTCCTGTTACCCTCAGCAAGCACCTCAACTGGCCATGGTTCTTTGCCAGGTTGAGTGACCCAAACTTTCATTCCTGAAGATTCTGGGCCATTGTTAGTCCTGCTTGGATTGAGTTGCTGCAATTTTCCATTGACTTTAATCACAGGGAATGGCAGTACTAAAAGATGCCCTAGAGGATCTCCTGTATTCCAGGCAAACTCTTCTTTACCCTCATTATGTAGATGCAGCCTTATTTCCCCTTGATAGTCAGGATCAATCACCCCAGCCAGTACAGTAATTCCCTTCTTTGCCTGTTGATTCAGAGGTAAGAGGAGCCCAAAGTGGCCATGTGGCAGTCTTAACTTCAGTTCAGTGGAATCACTGTTGTGTTCCCTGGTGGCAGCATACCTCCTTTTGGAACTAAGACCTGTAAACCAGCAGAGTTTAAGGTTGAAGGGACAGGAAGCAAAAATTTTCCTAGTGCATCATTAGGGGAAATATTGAGTGGTGCCACTCCCATTTCCACCCCTTGATTGCTGGACCCATGAATCCTGGCTATGGGAGAAACAGCACCATAGAGTGGATGCTGATTTAGAGCATACACAGCCTCCTGGAGACCATTGTCCCAGCCCTGCAAGGTATTGCCACCCAGTTGGCATCATAATTGAGTCTTCAAAAGGCCATTCCACTGTTCTATCAATCCAGCTGCTTCAGAATGATGGGGAACATGGTAAGACCAGTGAATTCCATGGGCATGTGCCCATTCCCACACATCATTTGCTGTGAAATGGGCTCCTTGATCAGAAGCAATGCTGTGTGGAATGCCATGATGGTGGATAAAACATTAGGTAAGTCCACAGATGATAGTTTTGGAAGAAGCATTGCGTGCAGGGAACGCAAACCCATATCCAGAGTTATGTGTCTATTCCAGTTCAAACAAATCGCTGCCCCTTCCATGAGGGAAGTGGTCCAATGTAGTCAACCTGCCACCAGGTAGCAGGCTGATCACCTCGGTAAATCATGCCATATCGGGGGCTGAGTGTGGGTCTCTGCTGCTGGCAGATGTGGCACTCAGCAGTGGCTGTAGCCAAGTCAGCCTTGGTGAGGGGAAGTCCGTGTTGCTGAGCCCATGCATAACCTCCATCCCTATATCCATGGCCACTTTGTTCATGAGACCATTGGGCAATGACAGGAGTAGCTGGGGAAAGAGGATGAGCGTTAGCCACACAGCAGGTCATCTTATCCACTCAATTATTAAAGCCTTCCTCTGCTGAAGTCACCCTCGGTGAGCATTCACATGGGACACAGATATTTTTATGTTTTGTTTTGTTTTGCCTGCTCAGAAATGTCTATCCACATAGCTCTTCCCCAGACCTCTTTATCACCAATTTTCCAATCATGTTCCTTCCACCATAATCCCATATCCTTAGTATCCATTCCCACACATATTTCCCTGATTTCTGTCTATATAAGTTGGAAAACTCATGGAGTTCTTTTAGAGTATAATGTACTTCCTCATGGGTCACAATTTGTATTTCACCTTTGGGGGCTTGTTGTGATTTTAGTCTAGTAATAGGTTTCAAAGAGACCTAGGGGCTGAGTAAGGAGAAGGATTAGAAATGCCTTGCAAGCTACTGACCCCAGGGCATTTCTTTGTATTTTCATCTGGTAAAACCAGATTAATCTCTTCAGGCAGGGGTTGGAAGGCAGATTCCTCAGGGCAGGGTGTGGGCAGTGCATGCTGGAGTTTGGCTGGTACATGACTCAGGGCTGGGAGGAGGTCCAGACTCCCTGGGGCAGGCTGGAGACTGGGTGATACAAGGTTGACATAGTGTGGTCTCCACAGGGCAGGCCATCACAGGTTTATCTGGTAAAGTCTCAGCAGAATTTAGGGTTCCAATGTCCCCACCAATATCATTATCATCCCATATGTCTCCAATCACAATCCTCAGGGTTACACTCCTTTCTAATCAATGTCTTCACTTTAACAGCAGACACCCTACGAGGTAGAGATTTTAGTTTCTGTTGCGGCTCTGCTACTCGTACAATGAGAATCTGAGTCTGGTTTTCAGAGTTCTCAGGCCTGTGGCCACATGAAATAAGATTTTCTTTCAGAGTACACATAGAAACTTTCACATCATTCATTCGGGCGCTTAAGTTGCAAATTTAAAGCCTTTAGCTCATTCCTTTCTTTTGTAACTGTATCCAGAGTATCTAGGAGGTACCAACCAACATCATTGTACCTGTTGACTCCACAAAACTCTGTTATGGTGTTGAAAACACTCTCACCCATATCCTTGCCTCTTGCAAGCATGGATGTAGGGGAATCCAATGATGGTATTTTGTGTATCTCCATTGCCAACTCATGCCGTGGACTGTTAGTGGCCTCTTCATTATTGGAAAGGGAGTCATTAGTACTTTTGAGTCCAATTAGAGTGGACAGCCAATTGCAAAACTCTCAGAACCACTTCAGTAATACCATGTTTAAGATTCTATTCCTCAAGAACTACTCCTGGTATCAAGCTGTATGAGTCAAGGTTCTCTAGGGAAACAATCAACAGGAGGTATCTGTAAATAGTATAAGATTTTATAAAATTATCTCATGTGACTGTGGGGATGCACAAGTCCAGTTTCCACAGGCAGGCTGCAAACCAAGGGCTCTGATGAAAGTCCAATGAAGGTCCTTGATGAGTTCCTAGGAGAAGTTGACTGTCCAAAGACAAGCTGGGAAATTCTCCCTAAATGCTAAAATCACTTCCCCTTTTAAGGTATTCAACTGATTGGATACACTGTCACTCATTGCTGACAGCAATCTCCCTGGTTGATGGTAGAAGTAATCAGCCATCTATGCAGTAAACTCACTGATGACTAAAGTCCATAAATGTCCTTATATTACAATAAGCCCAGTGCTTGCTTGACCAAACAACAGGGCACAATTACCTGACCAAGTTTGACTCATTAGCCTAATCATCACAAGCCATCATGTCTTCTTAGTAAATAATAGATTGGGATCACTTTCTTAACTTCAGAACTCATGTTTATATTCTATTATGATATGTCTATAGAGAGTTACCATGGTTTAAATCCATTGGGAAACACATAAATTTAAGTAAATGTTAAAACATATGGAGGTATGCATTTGCTCTGTGTCCTCATAGGAAATGCATCAGGGGATGGCTCAGAAATTTAAGTCTCCAACCAAACCTGTGAAATTCAAGTCTCAACCCCAACCTCAGACCAATTAAGTAAATGATTTATATAGTTGTCTAAAGTATAAGGGACCTAACCCAGTTTAAGGCTATCCAGTTCAAGATCTCATGCCAAATGATACTACTTGCTGGTTATCAAAAAAGCTATTATGCTGTACCACACTAATGCAAGGCGTTAACAATGAGGGAAGGCGGTATACGGGAACGCTGTATTTTCTGCATGATTTTTCCATAA
>JAQZBX010005124.1:0-43216 GCA_029593785.1 Cabassous unicinctus | reverse complement strand
CTCTTTGCTTCTACTCTTGAACTTTCTCCAAACTGTTCCCCACAGGGCCCCCAAAGTGATCTTTTTAAAATACATGTCAGATCATACCACTCTCCTGCTTAATATTCATTAATGTCTTTTCAACGGTCTTAAAATAAAATTGGAAATCTCTCATGGCTTACTATATACTACCCAATTTGTTTCCTGAATTCCTTCCAACCTTACCTTGTACCAACCTCCCCACTCTCTACACTCCAACCCAACTAGTCTCATTTATGTTCCTTGAACATCCCAAGCTCTTTCCTTTTGAAAAGAGGCTTTTGAAGGCTTTTGAACCTGCTGTGCCCTCTGCCTGAAATGCTCTCCCCCCAGCTCTTTACTTGGCTGGCTTCTTTTCATCTTTCAAGTCTCAATTTGCCTATCATCTCCCCCAATTACCCTCTCACTCATTTATTTCCTCCATGGAACCTACCACACTCTGTAATTTCATTCTTTATTGTCTGAAAGCTGAGCATTCTATGAAGACAAGAACATATTTGGTCTGTTTTGCTACCTTTTTTTGGGCATAATATCCCCATAGCTTATGGATAGATAGATGTATAGATAGATGAACGGATGGATGGATGGATGAAATGTATATGAATTAGATAATTTCAGTGTTCTTTGTCTCAACACCTGGGAACACCCATGAGAATCTGTATTATCACATTTGGCAATGAGTGTTCCTGCCCCCTGCCACTGAGGGTGGGTAAAGGCCATCTTTCTACAAAACTATTTCAAATTCTCCTCTCTATACTGCATCTCTCTGGGAATGGAAATAATTTTTAGCTCTGGGACCATTCATAGGGCTCTTGTCAGAGGGTGAGTTTTACTCTTAGAGGAAAATTACTCAAGTAAAAATTGATTTACCCCAAGAGGATGTATCTTAATACTAAATTATATATCATATTTGGGGACACAATACTATCCTGGCTTTGAACTTTAAGCCATTCAGTTTATGAAGAAGCCCTTTCAGGGAGAAAATGGCCTCCTCAATGTCAAATAAAAGCACAGGCCACTTCTTCAGATTTCCATATTAGGGTGATAGCTCTTAGGGGAGTCAGTGAACAGCAAATTAAACCCACAGCTATATGGAAGTCCAACACACACTTTGCTTTGGTTTATGGCACTGGATCAATCTAACAGAAGAGCTTATTTCCCAGTTCTGATGAAATGGAAAAAAAGTAGTGCCTACACATTGTTTTCCCAACAGTTCCTCTGTGCATAGTGGAAAATGCAGGACTGGATCTGAGCAGTGGCTATGAAAATGTCAGGATAGCCTCTCCACAATCACTGCTCCTGAGAATGCCAACATGTGTGACCACACTTCTTCCCTCTTGGTGCCATGAAAAAGAAATGCTACTCCAATCCAGCTGGACTGCTGAATTCCATTGTGCAGCTCAACACAAGAAAAATCAATGAGCCCCTTCAGGACACCTGCACAAGGAGCTGCACCCTGGCAATGTGATATCAGCCAACATGGGGAAGGTTACAAGAATCAGTCCTGCAACACACGTGGTAGTGGTGGTGGCTGCTGATAAGGAAGTTGCTGGGGTCTGCTGAGGACATACCACCACACTCTCTTTTGGGAGGTCCACAGGAGAAATTTCTCCCAGGTCTCAGTACCAAGAAAACCTTTGCTTCTACTGAGGAGTAGGCATTATCCTTTTGTTTTTGTTTGTTTTGCATTATTTTATTTTTTTCAATACCATGAATACGTTAACAGACCTTTTCCCTCTTTACTTCTAGAAAGCCCAAAGACAGGTTTGCAACCCTCTGCAATAATGGCCCTGGACTTTATGACACATTCATACTATCCCTGACTGTACCCCTGACTTCATCTTGTTTTCTTACTCTTGTTTTCCATCAGCTCTGATTTTTTAACTACTTTTTATTCTCTTGTAGTGTAAATTTCTATAAGCTGCCTCAAATCTTTTGGGGAGTGGCATTGGCTATTAATGCATAGATACAGATAAGGAATTTTACACTAAACTCTTCATAACCTTAAATCCTGTAGAAAGACAATGTGGTCTCAGAACTGCATTTGAATCCTGATTCTATCCAGCTGTGTGACCTTGGGCAAATTACTTAATATTTCCAAGCTTCCATTTCCTCTTCTTTAAATTGAGAATAATAACATATACATTGTAGTGGCTGTGAGAATTAAATATAATTTATGCAAAGTGTTGGCACACTAAATAAATAGTATCCTTTATTATTATTAAAAGCTATGCAAATTGTTATCAAAGAATACTTAAAAACAGTGTCTGGCTGATCATGTTGACTGACATATGAGTACTGTCACTAATATTCCCTTATATTTCTGGAATTTAGCATTGCTTCTAACACTGTTGGCACTAGATCATAATAATGAAAATGATAACAATAGCTATCATTTATTGATCACTTATTATGTACCAGACACATTTCTCAGCACTTTACATCTCCACAATCACCCTTTGAGGTAGATACTCTTATTTTGCCTATTTACAAATGAGGCATAGATAGTTTGTGACTTGCTCAAGGTTACACAGTTCTACCAAGAGGTAGAGCTCTTGAACTGAGCTGAAATTCAATTTAAATTAAAACATATTCATAAGGTAAAATGCTAAAACAAATTCTATTTGTCCAATAAGTATTTATTGAATGTCTGCTACATGCTAAACACTGGGGACACCATGGCGAACAAGGAAAATAAGCAGGAAATCAATATATAAATAAATTAATTTCAGACGTAGGGGTAAATCTAGCATCGCTCAGGAAACCCATTGCAAGCCACTTGCCTAGGGCGACCACTTTAGGCTTCAGATGACCTAGGAATCTGAGAAACCAAAGAATCTTTATTTGTAAAATTCTAAATAACTGTGCAGAAATATTAGGGGTGATGTAACTCCGATTTTTCTCCTTTGCTAAAGTCCTCCCCACAGAGCTGAGAATCACTTGCAAAGTTTGAGAAAGAGCTTTAGTGTGGCATCCCTGTCTGGCCTGGAAGCAGGGATGGCTTTGGGCCTCCAGAATCCCTTATCTCTTGGCTGCTATTGGGTTCCTCCTCTGGTGAGGGCAAGGGTAAAGGGTTCTACAGGCCACGGAAGAGTTACATTGACTGTGCTGAGGTCAGGAGACCTGGGTCAAAGCCCGATTCTGCCCCCAAGTAACACTGTGACCTTGGGCAAGTCACCTCACCCCTCTGGCCCCACCCCAATGGTTTATCTCTAAGGATCCTTGCAACCCTAAATTCTATGGTTTAGAGTCTGTGCTACCTGAGGGGTAGGGGGGAAGGCAGGAATAAAGAGACCCCTCCCTCATTTTCCCTGGCCCTTCTAGATTATTCCCAGATACCACTCCCACAAAGAAACCCTGAAGTTTGGGGCATGGGAAGCCTCTAGAATGTGAGTCTAGTAAAAAACCCTCTTAAATTTATTCTATAATAATGGCTTTCTTTGTCAGGAAATCTTATGACCACATGCAAGCTGATAGTAACTAAAAGAAGAATGTGCTCATCTCTGCAACTCCATCTCCTTTTAAAACATTTATCCAAGACAAGAGGACATTTCTGTCCACCTCCCATTCCACTCATGGCATTTCTTCCCAGATTACAGGCACTCTTGGAGATAGTCTGGGAAGAAATCCACAACTACTCAGCGTGTAAAGGGATAGGTTATTCTCCTAGGTGATATATTTCATTGCCACCACCTGACACTCTTACTACCAACCCAGAAGTGAAAGCCCCATTAGGATTTCAAAGGATTTAAAGAAACCAACAGTGGAACAGGGATGGAGATGGAGAATGTTCCAGTAATCCCAAAGCAGGGAGTAAGTTTTATTGATGGTGCATATTTATTTACTTAAATACTTATGCCACCACATTAAATTGCTTTTTACCAGGGATCATTTTCTAAGAGCACAAATTATTCCCTTGTAGGAAGTTAGTATGTGCATAATCTGCAGCAGGGCTGTAAAAGAGAACTGAGTGTTCATTTGTCCAAAGAGCCTCCCTAAGAGTGATATGATGAAATGACAGCTACATGGAGTATATAGTACAAAGAGGTGGCAACATGGGGTGGGGGGACAATTGTCCTGGAATCTCTCAGCAATTTTACCTTTTACCCTAATAGTTAATACCCAATCATACTCAAGAACACTAAGAAATCATCATATGGGGGTATTTTATTCAACAAACATTTAGCATTTCCATGTAAGAGGTGCCATGGATACAAAATGAATGACGCATGTCTAGTGTGGGAGGCAAGATACATGAGTCAACCAAACAATACAAAACTGTGTGATATCATTAGAGTAGAGCTACAAAAGTGCCCATGAGCTAACCAGCATGGGAATCCCAACAGAATTAGTGGAGGACATTAAATGGATGCCTGAGCTGCCATCTGCCATTCTATGACCTCCCCAATTTTCTCCCACACCTGACTTTGTCCTCCCCAAATCTCTATACCAAAAGACCTAAACCATGAAATAATTTCCATGTTATTGAGACGTGGTTTCAAAATCTTATTTCATGCAACAAGAGATGCAAGGAGGAAAAACATAATGAGAGACACAACAAAGCAGGGAGTGGAGGTGGCTCAAGTGATTAGGCACCTACCTCTCACATCAGAGGTCCCTGTTCGGCTCCTGGTGCCTCCTAAAGAAACAAGGAAGACAAACAGCCAAAGCAAGTGCAAACAACAAAGCGGTGGGGAGAAATAAATAAAATAAATCTTTTACAAAAATCTTATTTCAGTCATCCAACAAAGACTTACTGAGCACCTACTATATATCAGGGGCACTGTGATGGACCAGGTCTGATGGACCATTTATCCTTGGCCTCACATTCATGAAGGGTTACCATGTAGATTCTTTATATTATCTCCAAATTATGTCATATGTACAGTCACAGAGATACACTTACAAGATTGAACTTCAAAGCATATTACAACTTTTATAATCCTATTTTGGCAATTAAAAAAATATACAAGTATCCCCCACTCCCACCCCTATCCCATGGAAGTGATCCAGGTCTCTCTCAATCTCTGTGGGTCCTGCTAGGCATTCGGAGAGGAGCAAACAAGCCAGTTGTTGCACCTGCCCTCACAGAACTCAGAGTTTAATGGGGAGACAGATAGCAAACAAGGGCACATACCAAACTGATAACTGCATTTACTGCAGGGGAGGAGAGTGGGATGAGGTAAGACTGAGCTGTCAAGCAAAGCTTTCACTTTACCTGCAGTGTTTAGATATTGACGGTGTGGACATATCCATGAATTACCTGTGTAGTCATGTTAAATTTCTACAGTAAGTCCATCATTAAAAGAAGAACAACCAAGAAGGAACAAAAGGACCATGGAAGAGGTTGGACGCCAATGCAGGAGGCAGTAAGAATGAGTGAAACACCAAGTTGATGGAGCACATAGGGTTGGCGCCATCAATAGTCATACACAACTTTGGCGCAATCAATAGTCACACACAACTTTGTGTGACTATTGTCCACATGCCCTAGGGGGAGTACTGCTAGGAATGGATGCAAGGCTTCCCATCCCTGGCTTCTGTGCTGGGCTCAAAAATCAAAGCTGCTATCACCTTCTGACCCCACAAATGGAATGACTTACATTCACGTACTGAGTAACATGGATGATCAACATGTTACTCTTATCCTGGTTTGAAACTTGCCTTTTCAGAGAGAGCAATAAATCTAGCAGCAGATGTCAAATGCCCCTCAGCTGAATCACAGCTATTTTGTCTAGACTGAAATGTCTCATCTCTATTTTGTCGAACAAATTTTGTCTTGCCCATTACTGTTAACCTTATATTCCACATGGACTCCATGCAGTTCTATGGACAACAGGGAGGCCCCCATTACATTGCTTTCCCTCTGAGGAAAGCCTGACCATATACAAATGAGCCCAACACATGCTAAGGAAATTAGTGGATATAATGGAAACAACATGGAAGCCATATCAATGTATATCCCACTCACAAGAGACTGGGCAGTTGTGACAGGTAAATTTAAAGATACAAGTGCTTCCTTATACTGTCATTCTTTTCAAGTTCCAGCTAAACACTGAGATACATTCTGATAGCAAGGCTTTTAAAAGAATAGAGGCATAACCAATGACTGATCATTCAACAACATTTCTAATCAGAGCAATTATGTGTGAATGTACACATGTGTGTGCATACTATTTTTGCTTCAGAGTGCATCCTCTTCAGAATATGCACAAGTAAAGCAAGCACAGAGAAACGAAACTGAATGCAACCAAATGCAACCGAAGGCTGTAAAAGGTGGACAGGTAGCAGAGGGCAGGCTTTCTGCAGAGAGCATCATGTCTGAGTTCTGTTCTGAGAGGCCAGTGGGAGCTTACATGGTGGATAGAGTTGCCAGATAAAATACAGGAATCCTAGTTAAATGTGAATTTCAAATAAACACCGAATATTTTTTTAGTATAAGTATGTCCCAAATATTGCTTGGGCATTCTGTATTTTTATTTGCTAAATCTAGCAACCTTAATAGTGGAAGAGGGCCAAGAAAGCAAGCCAATCATGTTTCTTTCAACTTTTGCAATGATTATTGTCAACATCAGCATCAATTAAAATTTCTATCAAATGGAGAATGAGGTTGATGCTATAGGAAAGCCCTAAGAATTACTCCTGCTACCAAAAGCACTCAGAACATGCCTGCTTTTTCCACCGTGGACTCCTTGAGATCAGGGACTATACTTTATTCCTTTTTCTTCAGGAACTAGCCCAGTGATGGGCACATGATAGAACTGAAAAATACTTTTTTTAATAAATGAAGATACGACATGGAATGACAGTAGAGGGAGGAAATTGAGGAAGGAGGGGTTAAAATGACAAAACTGTGCATGACAGAAAATACAGGGAACTTCCGGGTGGTTGACAATAGCCAGATCTGCAGCCCCCTCCAGTGCCTATGAGCACAACATCTTAGCATAGCAACGCACTGAACAATCTCTTAGCTTGGTTAGTGTAGTAAACTGCCTCAAACAATTGCAAGACATGCCAGGCACCCTGGGGGAGGAGAGCACAAAATTGGGAGATCAAAACTTATATAGTTATCTATAAAAGAAAGCCATAATTAAGGGAGATAAACACTGTAAAGCCCAAAAGAGGAGCAAGCATTTCCAACTGGGATGGTTCAAGAAGTTTTAGATAGTAAAAGTTATTTCAAGTATGGAAGAGGATGGTTTGGTCCTCAGAGGTGTTTTACATCTTACAGTTTCTAGTCAGAGAGAGAAATACAGATATACACACACACACATATATGAAAAAAATGAAACTTACAGAAAAGTTGTAAGGATAATGCACTGAACTCCCACATACCCTGTTATTCATATTAACTGAATTGGAACTGAGCCGTAGGGAAAATTCACATTTCCTTTTGAAATACCCTAGAGTGGAAATGTTTAAGTAAAACAAGTATTATAACTATTCTTTTCAAATTTCTCTTCCTTTAAAAATAGTTTTGCCTTAATTAATAAGAAGTACATGCTGACTACAGAAAACTTAGAAAATCTAAATAAATAAAAAATAAAAATCACCCATTATTTATCTAGTCAGAGAAAATGACAATATTTTAGCATATATAGTTATAGTTTTTCTGTATATATACATATATCTATATTTAACAAAATGGTGTCAGATGCTACTTACTACTATGCTACCTTATCTTTAAGCTACAAAGTATACCAATCCAAGTAATGAAATATATTCCCACAACATTTTTTTTTTTTTTTTTTTGAGGTACCAGGCCGGGGGATTGAACCCAGGGACCTCATAAATGGGAAGACAGTGCTCAACCACTGAGCCACATCAGCTCCCCTGAGTTGATTTTTTCATTTGCTTGCTTGTTGTTTGGGGTTTTTTTGTTTGTTTGTTTTTAGGAGACACAGGGAACCAAACCCAGGACCTCCCATGTGGGAGGCAGGCATTCAACTGCTTGAGCCACATCCACTCCCCACAACATTATTTTTAATGCTTGCACAGCAGTTTTCTATTGATGACTTACTTAACCAAACCCCTATTGATGAACATTTAAATTGTTCACAGTTTTCTGCTGTGATAAACTTATTGACAACTAAGTCTTTAAGTACATCCATCATTATTTATTGGGGATAAATTTCTAGAGGGAGAATTTCTGAAGTCAGAAATTGTGTACATTTTTAAAAGCTTTTGATGCATATGGCCATTTTGCTCTCTACAAAAGTTGTGTCAATTTACAATCCTATTAAAGTATATGAAAGGGCCCATTTTCCTAATTATCTTTCAAATTTGGTCACCCCAAGAAATATGTCTGTAAATTTAAATTTATATAGACAGAGTATATAGTGTAATATATGTAATAAATTTTGTTTTCAGAGGGAACCAGTCCAAAAAGCCAGAATTTTAAGAAACCTCACTTGTACACAATCAGCTTTGGTGCAGCCAACTGATTTAGACAAGTACATCTTATGCCAAATTTCCAGTCAAAGTCTGCCATATTTGTGGCATTATGGTTACTTACCATTCTAAAAAGGCTTTATTGAAAATTAATGTTTTTTGTGGTTTTTTTTGTAAGTGATAAAATGAGCTAGCCATGTTTAATGATATCTCATTTTACTTTCCTGGAGAAAGGAATCCATTTGCCTGGACCATAACCAGAGGAAGGTTATTTGGTCAAAGTGACAGCCATCGATGTTGGGTAGCCATCATTACCACAGTAACATTGTTTCAAATGTGAATTAGCTTGGCTGAAACATGACTGCCTACTCATAAATGCCTTCAGTGGAAAACAACAACAACAACACAGGAACAAACAAAAATCTTTACAGAGTCTAGAACCACCAAGCAAGAAGGAAAAATAGCCAAGCACAAGTTTGAAAATACTATCTAAGCTGTATCAAAAAGAAAATGTATGATACTACAAGAGGGAAGCAAAGGAAACAGAAAATTATTCCTAAATATACAGCCCCTGGAGAACTTCTAAGAAAGATATTTCAGAGGTATGTGAGATGCTAGGTGGGGATGGGAAGCACTGGTTCGCTTTTAACTAAAGGAAAGGATTGCTGGAGAGTATCAACATTTTCTGATGGCATCAGAAAACAAAACTGACTTAGTCTTCTATTTGATAAGTGCCATGATAAATTGACCAAACTCTGTCTTGTTCATCTTTTCTGACCCAGAAAAAATAAATAAATTGAAAACATCCAAATATAGAAGCTTAATTTAACAAGATTGGAAAAACCTAAACTATGTTATTGACCTTGCAATCAAATAATCATAGTTGTTTGGTCGATGCCTATGATTAAGATCAATGAAAGAGGATGTTTGGCTATAGGGCCAGATGCAAAAAAAATACTTTCATGACGGATCACTCTCTCTTAGGTAATAAGAGTTGGGTGAGTGATGAGTGTATAGAGTCACAGCTTCCAGCTTTTTCGGAAATACTCTGCATGAGTCTTGATGTGATGATCTGTCGTACTGGGATGGATCATTAAGGCATCTAAGGTAACGCAATGATAATGCTTTGCTCATTAAAAAAAAAAAAGATAACATTTCCAAAGTTGGCATAGTCACTCAAAGTAGAATAAAGCCTTAGAGGCACAGGAAAGGGGCTGCAACCTCAAGAACCATAAAATGGCAAATTAGAAAACTCCTCCCACTGAAGATTCCAGGTGTATAAAAGGCACACAAAGGAATATGTATATCATGGGTAACCTTCGGTCCCATTGATGTTTTAGCTCGGGAAAATTAATGAACATCAAGCCTAAAATGATTAAAAAATGTCTGTGGCCTGCATGCCTCATGGGTCTGTTCATCACTGGCACCCTCTCTCTGGACTGTGACTTGTTGAATGTTCACCTGAGTAGAGTCACCTGGCAAAATCTGAGACTTCTGAGCAGTATGAGCAATTCATTTCCTTTAGAATGTCTAAGAGAAACAGAAGACTTTGAGTTGCCCCAAGAGATTCTGTCATATACTCAGCCTGTGAAAAGGGACATCAAGGAGGTCTTCTATGAAATGTCCACACAGGCCTTCAACATCTTCAATCAATACACCTTCAATTCCACTTGGGAAGAGAAACACTTGAAACAAATACAGATCAGACTTGATCAACAAATAGAGTACCTGGAACAATGTTTGGAGGAAGAGGAGAAAGAAGGTGAAGACATGAAGCAAATGGAAGAGGATGAGATGAATTACTCAGGAGCAAGGCTCCCCCAACTGAGCAGCCTAGAACTAAGAAGATATTTCAGCAGGATAAACAATTTTCTGAAAGATAAGAAATACAGTCACTGTGCCTGGGAGATTGTCCGAGTGGAAATCAGAAGATGTTTCTACTACTTTCAGAAATTCACAGCACTACTCCAGAGGAAATAAGGTATATTTTAGAATTTAAATTTTGTTCCCCTCCAAAATGTCCTTCTCCTCCTTCTCCTCCAACTTGTTTTTAAAGGATTATTGCGTGTTTGTGCAAACTCGCCTTCAGTTGGATTGGTGGTAGTTTATGAAATGTTTGCTATCTCTAAATCTTGACTTTGCAACATTTGTCATCTTCTCCTCTCTAAGGAGAACAGGGCCAGATGCAAAAAAAAAAAGAAAAAAAAAAATACTTTCATGGGTGGAGTCTTGTTAGAAAGTCCTGAAAACAGTTTAAAGGAATAGGGTTCTCCCTCATCTTCTCCTTCCATTCTCTTTTTCCCGTTCCTTTTGCCATTTTGTACTTGGCTTGTTCTACCACATTTCAACTTCACCAAGCCAACAGTTAGGGGATATGAAACAAATAATGTTGCAAAATATAACACCTTGATATCTTAACCTGCTTTCTGCCAAGGTTGTTGATTCTATCCAAGTTCAGCACATTAAAAGAGATTTTATGACCTCTGTAGAATAAAAACTCTCCCTTTCTCTATCCAGAGAAAAAAGATTGATATTTCTAGCTCATTTGCTTCTCAGTTTGGTTTGTCTGAAAAGACGCAAGGTGAGTAGGATAGTATTTTATTATTTGAGATTGTGAAGATAACAGTAAGATTGGACGATTGAATTAGCTGACCATTAAAGCTCTCCTCTAATCTTTGGCAGTCTACGACTCTATCATGTTCATCCCTAATGTATGTGTTTTTTTTTCTTTTTTTTTAAAGATTTATTTATTTATCCCCCCCTTGCTGCTTGTGTTTGCTGTGTCCATTTGCTGTGTGTTTTTTCTGTGTCTGCTTATCTCCCCCTTGCTGTGAGGTCTTGCTGCATCAGCCCACCGCAGGCCGGCCTGCCCTCACAAGGAGGCCCTGGGAAGCGAACCCGGGGCCTCCCATATGGTAAACGGGAGCTCTATCCATTGAGCCACACCTGCTTCCCAATGTATATGTTTTGATTTCTACATCTAAATGCATGAAAATTGCTGCAAAAAAATGTATACTTCCTGCCTTTCATTGTTTTTCATGCACCTGAAAAGAAACACTGAGTCATACTATAGAACATTTTTATATTGGATTGTCCCTATTACAAAACAACTTTGCATCTGTTAAGTAAACCAGCCATTCTGAATAATATGACTCTTTAATATCTTATTTTTAAAGTTATTTGGGGCACAGATTACCTAGATTACTGACTTAACTTTTCTTGTGTGGTCCTTCATCTGTATTAGTTCACCACCTAGTTGTAATGAATTTTCTCTTTCTCTTCCCTTACCCCATTTCACAATCATCTACCTTCCAGCAAGAGTTAACATAGAGATTGCGGCTGTACCCGCTAAAAAGGAGAGTGAACTGTAACTGGTTCAACCCTTGGGAGACCTCTTCTGCTACTGCTACTAAAAGCAAGCTGCTAAACTGTTCAGATTCAAGACGAAGTACAGGGCTCAAGTGATATAGCCAAAGAGACATTCTTATGGAAAAAGCTAAGGCAATTTTTCATCAGAAAGTTAGAAAAAAATGTATAAAAGAACAAGCACAAGTTGTGGATTGTGTTATATTGTTAATCAGTGAAGGATCAGAAGATGTAGTAAGATAATGTGATCCATTTCATCAACAAAGTTGTTCCAAATGCAAAAGGTACTATAAGCTGAAAAGGAGTTGGGACATGCAAGCTATTAAGTAGAAAATATAGACTTGGCATTTTCTATGAATATCTCTAATAATGTCTGTGCATTGTGTCCCTAATAACTCTAATGGAATCACGTCAGTTATTTTGGTAATTTATGGTTGCAGTTTTGCCAAATGTTTCCTATGTAGGAGAAAAGAGAATTGGACAAGAAAGCTGAGCACTTTCATTCAACACAGATTGTTCATCTGTGCAGGTGGGAATGGAAGTCACAAAACAGCATGCTTTTATTAAAAAACACAAATCAAAAAGAAAAAGAACAACCCCACTGAAAAAAAAGGTAAGGACATAAACTGGCAACATCACAACGAAGAAATACTAAGAGACAACATGAAAAAAAAAAGTTTACTCTGACTTGTAATTAAAGAAAATGCAAAGTAAAACAATGAGACATACGCCCCCATCTGTTTATCAGAAATGGAAAAGAAAGGTAACACTAAGTGTGAGTGGGTGTGGAGAACAGACACTCTTGTGTATGTTGGGGAGAGTTTTCCACAGGATAATATGGAAATAGTGAACATCTTAAAAAGTGCATCAAACAATTTAAACTAGCTATCTTTCCTCTAGAAATTTATTCCAAGGAAATAACTGAATCAGATTGTTCACTGTAGCCTTGTTTATAATATCCAGTTTTTTAATTTTCATTTTTCACCTCTCTGTCTTTTCTATTTTTCTCCAATGATTTTTGGGGGATTTATTTTTAATTCTAAAATTAAAGAAACTATACAAGGTAATCATCCACTATAATTACTACTTTCCGTACTGGGGTGGATGGGTACAAGGACTGTCCTTTCACTTGGCTAATGATGCCTTAGGGCACTTCTTGAGCAACCCAGGTCCTTGTTGCTTCTCTCCTGCTGCTGATGCTTCTAAATTTCAAAGGAATCCTTCCTTGGGGATCATTTTCATAATAAAATGTTTGTAAAGTGCCTTCTGATACTTCAAATAATTTGCTTTTTTTCTTTTTTGACCCCACTGGCAATATCCAAAAATCACTGGACAAAGTGTTCTCTGTGTCCACATTCCTGACTTAGCAGTTGTCATTTGTTCTTTATTAAACCAAAGTTCACAAGTTCTATTAAGTTGGGTTAAACTAGGGAAAGCTCCTAGAACTAGGCAGAACCAAGAACACAGCTTCCATTTAAAATGAGCTATATTTGAGTGGGTACATAGGTCACAGATGCTCAAAGGGAAGATTCCTCCCTCCCCTGGGCTGGGGGAAGAATCAAAAGTTGGAAGATAATAGAGTTGTCTAGGGTAACTGAACGTCCTTGAAAGAGGGACTGATTGGGCAACCCACAGCAAAAGCAGGTAATGCCGGGTCAACTGCAAGGTATGGCCAAGTGTAGGCTCCGATAGGAGCCTTCGCTCACAGGCAAGGTGAGTCTCGGGGCACTTTCTGGGGACCCTGCCTTTTCAGTTACTGCTTTGCTTTTGCCCTGGTTCTTTAATAAGTAATCCACACTCACTAAGAACGCGCAGGATGTGTAAACATCTAACTTGTGAGGGAAAGAGGCGAAACAGGGCCACGCATAACTAACAGGCACACATTCGGGAACTCGGGTCCGGCCCCAATTCATCTGTCCCTAAGTCTTCTGTTCTCAGGGACTTGGAAGGAGAGAACCCTGCCCTTGCTGCGTATGCGCCGCGTCTTGCCGGGGCTGCTCGCCCTACAATGCTCCACGTCTTTCAGGGTCTGATTGTCCTACAAAGCCGAAAGGAAGGGGAACTGGATTTAAACTTGGAGCCCTACTTAAAGTCAGAACCCCACGTTCATTCCAGAGCGAACCGCCCAACCGTTACCCAGGCAGTCTTGAGGTTTCCTCGGTTATTCGTATCCCCATCCATTTCATGGCGACTCGCGTGTCCTCACAACCCTGGAAAAGTGCAGACCCCAGAACCTCGGCTTTTTGCCCGCCAGGGATGTTCTTGCCTCCTCCCACTGCCTTGGCAGCAGGCCAGCCCCACGCCTTTAACCGGAGATTGCAATCCGCTGGAATCCACCGAAGGACACCCTGGATTGGGGCGGAACCTTGCTTCCACTCTCTGGAAAGCAGCACCCCTGTCGGATCTGCGCACTTTTCAGCGCGCCTGGGATAAGATCTGAGAAATGCGCCCTGGGCCACAGGCGGCCGAGGAGGCGGGGAAGGAACAACTTTCCCTCCGCCCGCCCTCTAACCACAAGGCCCGGGTGCGGCGGCCTCACTGAAGTCAGACTCCTCTTTCCCCAGCCGGGACCTCCAGCCAGAGCTGGCCCCGAGGCTGGCGCGGGGCT
Organism: Cabassous unicinctus; assembly: GCA_029593785.1. Lineage (NCBI taxonomy): Eukaryota > Metazoa > Chordata > Mammalia > Cingulata > Chlamyphoridae > Cabassous > Cabassous unicinctus. Next base: position 28,833 of record JAQZBX010005124.1, on the reverse strand, counting down.
GATGGGGGGAGGGAGGAGCAGAGGGGCTTCCTCCCCTCCCCAAGGCCCGCCAGATGTTGGAAAGGCAAACAATAGGGGAAACGTGGAGAAACAAAAGGCCATTCGCCACGATCTCGGTTGGCTCGGCGGCGCGGTCCCAGAGGGTCACCAACATGAAGAGAGGCGAGCAGGGACCCCGGGGAGTTTAGGGTCTCGGGCACTTGTCAGGCGCCAGGGGTCGGTCCTTTACCCTCCTGGGAGGGGTCCAAAGTCGGGAAGGAGCAATCAAAGGAAAGCTGAGTGGTTTTTTACCTTGGTCCCCAGTGTAGAGAACGGGAGGGGCTGGAATTCCAGATGTTTGACAGTTGTTGGCCCACGGGTTCCGCAGGATTTGTACTTTCTTTACACACCCGGTCCCTACAGGAAGCATCAACAACCCCGGAGGCGACCTGGCCGACGGTGCGGGGTTCCCTTTCGCGGCCTCAAGCCAAGCCTCTTCCCTTAAAATCAAGGCGTTCAAACATTGTCTTTCTCTGCTCAGGTCGCACTTTTGTAAAAGTTTGTCTTCCCGCCACCCACAGCCCAACACGCACCCTGCAGGCATCCGCGATTCGGGACGGGCTCGGGGGCAGACTTGCACCCCGAAGGAAGGAGGATTTTATCTTTTCAAATCAAGGCCCCGGAGCGCAGGAGTGGGGACTGTACCCGCGTTTCTGTCCCAGAAGGGAGCACGAGGAGACGGCCAGAAGCCAAGGTGCGGGCAGGGGTCTGAAGCCGACTGCAGCTCCGGAAGCCTACGGGCGGCAGACGGAGGACAGGAGTCTTCTCCTTGGGCCCCCTGTTGCACCCGCGACCAGGTGCGCCCCACTAGTCTGTGCCTCGACCCCCTCCCCAACACTCGGGAGCGACCCCGGCGAGCAGCTGCATCGCTGCTCCGCCGCCGCTCGCTCGAACCCGGTCCTCACTCACCGTGGGGTTTTACCTTCAGCCCCGGGCCCGGTCGACTCCCTTGGCGGGGCCAGCTGAAGGCGGCGCGAGAGGAAGAGGGCGACCTCGGGGCAGGAGGGGCGACGCTGGTGATCCAAGCGAGGGGCTCCCGAGTCAGAGCGCGCGGTCCCAGGCAACGAGCTGGCGGGCGGGCGAGCGCGGGGCTCCTGCTGCAGTTGCTGCTGCCGGGAAGAAGCCCCCACATGCACCCTGCGCGCCGCGCCGCCCGCGGTGGCCCGGCTAATGCGAGAGCGCCGGTAGGGAACCCCCTGGCGGCCGTCCGCTGCTTTGCAACTCCGCGGGCAGAGAAGTCCCGCGGCTTTTAGGGTCACCTTCCCTCCGGAAAAAGATAAGAGGCAGTCTACGGGGGTTCCCACCTTGCGGAAAGGACACCGACCCACTGGCCAGTGCGAGGAGAAAGAAATTGGATCAGAAAGGCCGCGTTCTGAGTCCACGGCGTTTACTGCCAGGGCAGCTACCCAGATGGAAATTGCTTGCCTTCTCCAAATTTTCTGACTGTTGAAAAATGCCACGGAGTGCCAAAATACTTGGACATTCTGGTGGATTTACTAGAACAAGCCGGGAGTAGTGGAATGAGCTTGGACTTTGAAGCTCAACCCGCAGTTTTCCACTTTCTACCTGTGAGATCTTGGCCTGTAATCCCTGAACCTTGACTTTCTGCTTTGTAACACGGGGATAGCAATACGTACCTTGCAGGGTTGTTGTAAGGAGTAAGCTAATTATAGAAAATAAAGTCCGCAGTTCCTAGAAGTCATCATTTATAAGCTTCCAGAGAAAAAGAACTGGGTCTTCCACATCTTCTTAGAACACATAGATAGCATCTTAATGTGTATTGAGACTATGGAATGAGGAAGTATTGCATTTTATATTTCTCATTACACACTTTAAAGAGCTGTGGGAATATTTTAAGTAGAAGTTAGGATATATGGAGAAAACATTCCTCTCCCAAAAGAGGATTCACACACTTCTTTTCCAATATCAAGTCATCTCTGCAATTGAAGAGATATTTATTAAATAGTCATTGTCCTATGCGATTATACCAAATACCATAGATTGTACACTTTGGATGGATTTATGCTTTATTAATATGTATCAGTAAAATTGATTTGTTAAAAAAAATAGTCATTGTCTAATAAAATGGATTAAACGTTTCCACTTAATTTTGGGTCACTTGGGCAATGCAAAGATCTTGAAGATTGTAAATACAAAGCTCAAATGAGCAAAAGCTGCCAGATACAACCAACCAAACTACTAAGCAATGTTTTGGGGTTTTTTTGTTTGTTTGTTTGTTTGTTTGTTTGTTTGTTTTGATCATTGAGTAAAGCAACCTCGTTCTCAGACTGCTCCAATATTTATCCACCCAAACCCCAGTCACTGCATTTGAAACTCTTTTCAGCCACATATCAATGACTCAGCTCTTCATCAACCAGAACAATTAGGATGGAAGTGTCTCTTTGTTACTCCAGATTATCTTTAATAGCCCTTTTCTCTCCCTCACTAGTCCCTACTTGAGAAGAGGTTATGCTTCTCCAGGATTTCTCATTAGATGATCTATTCTGTCCTCTAAAGAAGAGAAAAAAAAAGTAAGGTTTCTTGTCTCAGAAACTAAAGCAGAACATTGTGTTGCTGGGTTTTCTCTAGGTTCTTGGCTAAGCTACAAGAAATGAATTTCAAGAGCAAGCCAGGTTAGTTAGGCCACTTAATTATTAAGGAAGGGAGAGAAGAAAAATGGAAGAAAATAACAGATCAAGGGTCCCAAGAAGAGAGGAAGGGGCTGAAAAGTGATAAACAGGGCTGATTTACAGACTACAATTTCCCATTGCAGATTACAAATGCCCAGGTTTTACTTGTGTGCTATTCCAGGCAGCAGCGAAGAAGGCAAGAGCAGAGGGGAAGGCAAAAGCAGGGGGGAAAAGGTAAGAGCAGGACAAAAAGGGCAAGAGCAGGGCTGTTCTGCTTTGGCACTTGCCTTTTAAACCATTAGTTATTCTTCCCCTTTGCTAATGACAGGGGAGGAGTCCCAACTGTTTGCTGTTTTGGTTGATTACCCCACTCATCAATCCCCAGGGAGGGCCCAATGATAAGGCCCCCTGGAGAATGTCTCCTGGCTTCTGGAGGAAATCTCGTTCTGAATGGGATTTTTCACAAGGGTCTTCCAGCAGTCATCTTGGGGGTACCGATGGTCACATGTTCAGTGGTGATGGTTCTTCTGCCAGGTTCCAGATCCTTCTCTTTATTCCCTAAATAGCCTGTCTCGATTAAGATCCAACCTCTCCCCTTGGACACAGTGCATGCCCTCCTGGGTACAGATGTGCTGGTCAGGGGCAGGCTAAGAGGGCATTCAGTTCTATTCAACAAGCATTAATGAAACTGTCTCTGTCTGTCCTTGGGTTTCAGCTTTGCCTAGAGGGAAAAGACCTTCATCACAATTCCATTCCCTTAGTAACTCTTTCCCTGGGGAGAAGTGGAAAATCTGGTGAGGGAATCTTCACTATTTACTAGATAACTTTCACCAGTGGGTGGGGTCAGTGTGGTGAATGGTCCTCCAGCTCTCACCCACTTTCTCATCCAGCTTCTCTGCCTGTGACCAGGTGAACTGGAGGAGGATGGCTCGACTTTCAGAATCTGCCCCAAAGGGCCAACCTTTCTAAATTGCTAGGACTGGGGCATTAGAAGCCTTCCTTGGTCCTCCAGGGCTACATCTTGTTCTCCAATCCAGCTGTTACCAGATCTGCCAAGGAGTTATAATATAGCAAATTGGCTGAGTCATGAATGGAGCAAGATACTGTTTTCCACTGACTATTCCTTCTGTGAATGCTTCTTTGGAAAATCAATCTGAAAGGAAAGAATGGGGAGAGGAGGATTCAGATACCAAAATTTCACCCAAATTGACCTGCTCCTCCCCTCAAAGTTGCTCCCACTTCAGTCTTCCCCCTCTTAGTTACGAGTCATTTCAATCACCCAGTTGCTCAGCCCTAACTGTGAAATTGATTACCTTTCACTATTCTCCTATTCTACCCTACCTTTCATCTGTCAGAAAATCTTTTTGGTTTTACCTTTGAAAGTTATCCAAAATCAGAGCTCTTTTCCACCACCTCCACAGTTACCAAATTGGTCCAAGCCACAAATATTGTCTGCCTGGATTACTATAACAGTATAATAGCCTCCTAATTGGTCTTCCTGCTTCTACTCTTGACACCCCACCCCCTACCCCCCACCCATCCCCAGACAATGGGATCTTGTTAAAATACACATCACATCATATCATTCCACTACTCAAAATTCTCCTTTGGCTTCCATTCTTACTTAGAATAAAACCAAAGTCCTTACAATGAGCAAGAGAGCCCCACACAAACCAGTACCCCTTTATCTCTGCCTGGTCTACTCTCTTCCCCATCACAAATTCCACTCCACCCATGCTGACCTCTTTGGCTTCCAGCATTGCCAGGCAAGCTCCTACCACAGGGCCTTTATACTTGCTGTGCCCTTTGCCAAGAACACTTCTCTCAGATACTTCACGACTGACTCTCCCTCACCTCTTTCAGCTCTTTGCTCAAAAGTCACCAGAGGTGTCCCCTTCAACCTTATTTAATTCCAATCATTCCTACCTTCTGACACACCCTATTGCCCTTCCTTGCTCCAATCTTTTCTGTAGAATTTATCACCACCTGATAGGCTGTGTATTTTACTTATTTTATTTACAGTCTGAATTAGTTTTCTATTGCTGTTGTGACAAATTACCACAGATCTAGCTTAAACCAACATGACTTTATTATCTATAGTTTTGGAGTTTAGAAGTCCAAAATAAGTCTCAATGGGCTAAAATCAAGGTGTTGGCATGGCTGAGTTCCTTATGGACGCCCTAAGGGAGAATCTACTTCCTGGTCTTTTCCAACTTCTAGAGCAGGGATTCTTCACTTTTTTGTGTCTGGACACCTTTGCCAGTCAGGTGAAAACCACAGATCCCTTACTAAGTCCACAAAATACTGTGTATTATTTAATAAATATATCACACCTGCACCAACACGTCCCCACAAGAATAACGTTTTTTTGAATTTTAATTCAAGCTCACACTCATGAACCCCTTATTAAGAACCCCCATTCTAGATGCTACCATGATTCGTTGGCTTGTGCTCCCTTCCTCCATCTGAAAAGCAGCAACTTTGAGAAGACTCCTCATATCGCATCATTCTGACCACCTCTTCCACTTTTAAGGGCCCTGGTGATTATGCTGAGCACACCTAAGATGATCTCTCTATCTTAGAGTCATGCTGATTAGTAACATTAATTCCATCTCTAACCTTCATTCCTCTTTGTCATGTAATGTAACATATTTACAGGTTCCAGAGATTAGGAGGTGGCCACCTTTGGGGGGTCAAATTCTGCCTACCACACTGCCTTTCTCTTCCTACTAGAATGGAAGCTCCACAAAACAGGGATTTTTGTCTTCATTTGGTTTAATTCATTGCTCTATTCCTAGAGCTAAACAACATGTAGGTATTTAATGAATATTGATTTAATTAGTCAATGAAAAACCTTATTGTAGGCATTTGCAAATAGTTAACATTTTTAAAAAAGATTTTATTTATTTCTCCCCACCCCCTCGTTGTTTGCACTTGCTGTGTCTGTTCGTTGTGTGCTCGTCTTCCTTTTAGGAGGCACCAGGAACCAAACCTGGGACCTCCCATGTGAGGAAGGTGCCTAATTGCTTGAGCCACCTCCATTCCCTGCTTCGTTGTGTCTCTCATTATGTTTTCCTCCATGTGTCTCTTGTTGTGTCATCTTGTTGCATCAGCTTGCCGCACCAGCCTGTCACGTCAGCTCACTGTCTTGCTCGTCTTCTTTAGCAGGCACCGGGAACCAAACCTGGAACCTCCGATGTGATAGGCAGGAGCTCAAATGCTTGAGCCACATCTGCTTCCCCTTAACATTTGTTAAGCACCTACAATATGCCAGTCAGTTTCTAAGCATTTTGCAATGGACTATCTCATTCTCACAAGACTCTATAACATAGGCACAGTTGAGGAAACAAATTAGATAAAAGTGGAAGTAACTTGCCCATATTCACAGAGCTAATACATCCTGTAGCCAGCATTTAAAGCTGGCAGTGTGACTCAAGTCCATGGCTGAGACCCTCACACCCCTCTGCCACTATCATACAACAGTAGGCAACCATGGGTCTACCCTCAACATTCTTACAGTCTAATAAGGAAGAACTATGTATTACCACAAATAGGCATAAGTCAAGGAAGATTATGGAGGGTAGTCAAGGAGATGTGCAACAAATTTCTGTGAGCATAGAGATAGGAATGATTAGTTCTGGATAGATACAGTTTGGGAGATCTAGAGGGAAGGGATGGCATTTGAGCCAGATTTGAAGATGGTGGACGTTGTTGAAATTAGGTAGAAAGGTTGTATCAGACAGAGTGAAGTATGAAAGTAAAGATACAGGAAGTGGCAAAATACAAGAGGTGTTCTAGGAAGCAAGATTAATCCACTTGGTAGGGGGACAAGTGTGTGAAGGTATATAGTTAGGTGATAAGGGCTGGGATCCCAAATGCTAGATAAAAGATCAGAGAAAATTGAATGACTTTTGTTAACTGTTTTTTTTTGTTTGTTTGTTAAAGATTTATTTATTTATTTATTTATCCCCCCCCTTGCTGCTTGTGTTTGCTGTGTCCATTTGCTGTGTGTTTTTTCTGTGTCTGCTTATCTCCCCCTTGCTGTGAGGTCTTGCTGCATCAGCCCACCAAGCCACGCAGGCCGGCCTGCCCTCACAAGGAGGCCCCGGGAAGCGAACCCGGGGCCTCCCATATGTTAAACGGGAGCTCCATCGATTGAGCCACACCCACTTCCCTGTTAACAGTTATTAATGGGAAAAAATTACTTGAAGGAGCTGCCAAAGTAATGCCTGAAACTATGACTCAAAAGGAAACAAGTAGAAGAGAAAAAAAAATGTTGCTGGATGAAATAGCTTCAGAGACTGCTAACTCTGTTTGCCACATTATAAAAGGGAATCCATGTTTCTGATTCCAGAGCATAGCCTCATATTTTTTAGACCTATAAGGTTTCACAAGACAGTAGCAACAGTGATAACAACTGGCCTATTCCTGACGTTTGGACAAGTTTGGTTTTCACCATTTTCATTGCCCAGATGAAGCAATGAGGCTGGAGAGACTATGACTTGCCCAAGATTATACAACTAGTAAGGCTGGGGCACTGATTCTAGGACTCCTGATCATCAGGGTTCTGGGTGTCCTCAAGCATAAGCAGAACAGTCACAAAGGGGCTTTTGTCAGAGGTGAAGTTATTAGCTTTTAGACTGCTTCAGAGCCTCCTCTCCAGATCAATCCCTATGGAATAAATCTGTGGAACAGAGATGGGAACACTCATGAAACCCACCTCCAAGCTCTTCTAGGGAAAAGAGAGGAGCCAAGATTACCTTCTAAACACATCACAGACTTCTGGGAAGATGGTGGATTAGAAAGACACAAGAATCTCTTCTTTTCCAGAAAAAGAGCTAGAGGATAGGAAGAAACGGCCTGTAAAAAAAAAAAAACTTCTAGGGTTTAGGACACCAGGGAAGCCTGGACATGGCCCAGAAGAGAGTAGAGCTAAGGAAAAGAATTGCAATAGCAAAATTGTGAGTTAAAAGCCGCAGTTGCAGCTGCAGGCATCTTCCCCCACTCTATAGACACTTTTGAATTCTCAGGCCTCAGGGCTGGTGGCTACAGACAAAGGGGGCCCCAGGAATCCACCTCCCCAGGAAAGGGGAAAGAGAGGGAAACAGCCTAAGGCTGACTTAGCTTTTTTTTTTTAAGATTTGTTTTATATTTCTATTTCTCCCCACCCCCCTCGTTGTTTGCACGTGCTGTGACTGTTCATTGCATGCTCGTCTTCCATTTAGGAGGCACTGGGAACCAAACCCAGGACCTCCCATGTGGGAGGGAGGTGCCTAATCACTTGAGCCACCTCCACTCCCTGCTTTCTTGTATCTTTCATTATGTTTTCCTCCTTGTGACTCTTGTTGCGTCATCTTGTTGCATCATCTTGTTGGGTCATCATCTTGTTGCATTATCATCTTGTTGCGTCAGCCCGTTGCACTAGCCCGTCATGCCAGCCCGTCACATCAGCTCACTGTCTTGCTTGTCTTTTTTTTTAAAAAAACAATTTATTGAAGTATATCATTCATACATGAGCATACATAAACTATAAGTGTACAGTAAACATTGTGAACTTACAAAATAAACATGCATAACATTATACAGGGCTCCCACACATCACCCCACCAAAAATACTTTGCATGGTTGTGAAACATTTGTTAACAAAATATGAAAGAGCATCGTCAAAGTATTACTATTAACTATAGTCTGTATCTTACTCCCCTATACATTTTTTTAAAGGATTTATTTATTTATTTATTTACTTTTATCCATTCTTAACCCCCTCCCTTTTTGCTGTTTTTGTGTCCATTCGCTGGGCAACTCTCTGTGTCCATTTCCTGGCCCCTCTTCTCATTCTTCGAATCCTTTCACTGGGATTTGATCCTCGGAACCTCCGAGTGGGAGAGAGAGGCATCCTACTGCCTACACCACCTTAGTTCCTGGTTTTTCGGTGCATCTCGTCTTGGCTCTCCCTTGTGTCACTCTCCTGTTACATCATCATCTTGCTGCATGGATCGCAGGAGCTGACGGTGCACCCGCTCACGGGGCCTGAGGGCGCACTCGCACATGGGGCCTAGGGGACTCACCAGCTCACGGGGCCTGGCGGCGCACCTGCGTGCAGGGCCTAGGGGGCTCACCCACCTGTGGGGCCTGGTGGCGCACCCACCCATAGGGCCTGACAGCTCACCTGCTCACGGGGCCTGGTGGCCTATGTGCTTTCTATATTTTTCTTTTTTTTCTTTTAACCGGGAGGTCCTGGGGATCGATCCCAGGTCCCTCCATATGAGAGATGGATGCCCAACCATTGGAGCCTCATCCGTCCCCCTGCTATATATCTTAAGGTTGACCAAAGACACCTAGAGTTACAGTCTTTTCCCATACAGGATGGTCTATAATAAATCAGGCTTGGTTTATCACCAGCATTCTAAAAACCAGACCTAGGGAGAAAAACTAGGTCTGGGGACACATGCATGGTTTCTAATATAGCGAATGTTTAGCCTACCCTGATTATCACAAAATCAGGACAGCGAGAATATTTGCATTTGCATGTCTTCTTTAGGAGCACTGGGAACTGAACCCAGGACCTCCCATGTGGTAGGTGGGAGCTCAATCACTTGAGCCATATTTGGTTCTCTGACTCAGCTTTTGACCCACAAATTTGGTCCCCTTCCAGGCTGGGTGGGGCCATGCCATCATTTGCCTTGGGATGGCACAGGACTAAAGAAGTCTGACCATCTTAATATCCCTTTCTACTGACCAGGACTGGTTGGTGAGGATGCAGAGGGGAGTGGAAAAGGGAAGGGGCTGCCAACAAAGGTTGGAGAACTGCCCTTGAGGAAGTCTTAGGCTCCAGGCAGGATCCTCTATCACATTGATCTGGTCCCTATTGCAGATCACATTGTGTCATGGCATTGAACTAGAAAGGCTGTCAAAGAGTGCCATCTGCTGGCACACCAAGGAAGTGCACATGAGGAAATTAAAAGTAAGTAAGAGAGGCTTTTTACGTCCTCTATAGCCTCCCTCTCCAAGGGCCTTGAAAGCAGATCTGCAACCCATTACTGGGTCCAGGGCCCAGATTTGAGCAACTAACAGGGACAATTCTAAAGACCCAGAACAGGTTGAACCAAGAATCAAAGAACAGCAGTAAAACAGAGCCTCCTGCCAGTAAGTCCCTGTGAAATAGAGAAAGTGAGCATCTGAGTAAACTCACCATCATAATCAGACACTAGACATCATCAAAAAAATTACAAGCCATACTAAGACAATGGAAGAAATGTCCCAAGCAAAGGAATATATCAAAGCCCCAGATGAGACACAGGATTTGAGATAATGAATCAATGTGATTCACACAAATTTCCAAAATCAAATTAATGAGTTGAAAGACAATTTGGCTAAAGAGATAAATGACATCAAGAAGACACTAAGTGAGCACAAAAAAGAATTTGAAAACCCAAATAGAAATGTAACAGAGCTCAAGGAGAAGTAACACCGATCCTGTTTAAACTCTTCAAAAAAAACTGAAGAGGAAAGAAAATTACCCAACACCTTTTATGAAGCCAATATCACCTTAATATCAAAGCCAGATAAAGACACTATTAGAAAAGAAAATTACAGATTAATCTATCTAATGAACATAGTTGCAAAAATTCTAAACAAATACTTGCAAATAGAATCCAACAGCGCATCAAAAGACTTATACATCAGGACAAAGTGGGATTTTTTCTGGTATGCAAGGCTAGCTCACCATAAGAAAATCAATTAATGTAATACACTAAATTAACAAATTGAAGGAGAAAAAAACCACATGATTGTCTTGATCAATGCAGAAAAACCATTTGACAAAATCCAGCATTGTTTCTTGATAAAAACACTTCGAAAGATAGGAATAAAAGGGAAATTCCTCAATATGATAAAGGGCATATATGAAAAACCCACAGCCAACATCGTACTCAATGTGGAAAGGTTGAAAGCTTTCCCTCTAAAATCAGGAACAAGATGAGGACCCCCACTGTCACCACTGTTATTTAATTTTGTGTTAGAAGTTCTAGCTAGTGCAATTAGACAAGAAAAAGTAATAAAAGGCATCCAAATACGAAAAGATGAAGTAAAACTCTCACTATTTGCAGCTGACATGATCCTATATTTAGAAAATCCTGAAATGTCTATGACTAAGCTACTTGAGCTAATAAATGAGTTCAGCAAAGTGGCATGATACAAGATCAACAGGCAAAGCATACCATCGATTCTACACTTTGGATGGATTTATGTTTTATTAATATGTATCAATAAAATTGATTTGTTAAAAAAAATCAGTAATGTTTCTGTACACTAGTACTGAACAATCTGAGGAGGAAATCAGGGAAAAATTACATTTACAATAGCAACAAAAAGACTCAAAAACCTAGGAATCCATTTAACTAAAGAAGTGCAGGGCCTATATGCAGAAAACTACAAAGCAATGCTAAAAGAAATCTATGAAGACCTAAACAAATGGAAAGACATTTTGTGTTCCTGGATTGGAAAACTAAATATAGTGAGGATATCAATCTTACCCAAACTGATTTATAAATTCAATGCAATACCAGTCAAAATACCAACAACCTACTTTACAGAAATAGAAAAGGCAATTACCAAATTCGTTTGGAAGAGAAAGTGCACTCAAATAGCCAAAAACATTCTAAAAAAGAAGACTGATCTGGGAGGAATTTCACTGCCTGACCTTGAAACATATTACAAAGCTACAGTGGTCAAAACAGCAAAGTATTCACATAAAGGTAGATACATCGATCAGTGGAATAGAATTGAGAGTCCAGATATAAACCCTTGCCTTTACAGCCAACTGGTTTTTGATAAACCTACCAAATCCATGTTAATGGGACAAAGCAGTCTCTTCAACAAAGGGTTCTGGGAGAACTGGATATCCATAACCGAAAGAATGAAAGAGGATCCCTATCTTACTCCCTGTACAAGAATCAACTCAAAATGGATCAAAGGCCTAAGTATAAAAGCCAGGAACATAAAACTACTAGAAGAAAAGATAGGGAAACATCTTCAAGATCTTGTAGTAGGTGGTAGTTTCTTGTACCTTACACCCAAACCATAAGCAACAAAAGGAAAAATAAATAAATGGGATCTCCTCAAAATTAAACACTTTTGCACCTCAAAGGATTTTGTCAAAAGGGTGAAAAGGCAGCCAACTCAATGGGAGAAAATATTTGGAAATCACATGTTCAATAAAAATGTTCAACATCACTAGCAATTAGGGAAATGTAAATCAAAGCTATAATGAGATATCATTTCACACCTATTAGATTGGACACTATTAAAAAGACAGAAAACTACAAGTGTTGGAGAGACGTGGAGAGATAGTAACACTTATTCACTGTTGGTGGGAATGTAGAATAGTACAGCACAGCCACTGTGCAGGACTGTTTGGCAGTTCCTAAAAAAGTTCAGTACAGATTTGCCACATGACCTGGCAATACCACTACTGGGTATATACCCAAAAGAACTGAGAGCAGTGACACGTATAGACATCTGCACACCGATGTTCATAGTGGCGTTATTCACAATTGCCAGAAGATGGAAACAACCCAGGTGTCCATCAACTGATGAATGTATATATGTGTGTAGCTGTTTGGCAGTTTGATGTAATCATGAATTCCAAAAATATATATTGGATTATGCTTGTAAACTGGTCTGTTAATCTGGGCATGATTAAGTTATGATTAGGGCATTGACTGGGCAACGTCAATAAGGCGTTGAGCCCCACCCCTTGGTGGGTGGGGTCTCCAAGATAAAAGACAAGGCAAAGGACAGTGTTGGAGAAGTTTTGATGTTGGAGTCTTGAGCTGCAGTCCTGGGAAGTAAGAGAGCTTGGTTGTGAGGAAGGAGAGAAGGCCCCGGGATAGAGATGAGCCATTCACCTGATAGCCTACAGCTGCCTTGTGGAGAGAGGCAAAGCCTAGATAGCCTCATAGTCTACAGGTGGCCTTGTGGAGGAACCTGAGGAGCTAAGCCTGGGGAGAAATGCAGCCTCGGGAAAAGAGGAACCCAAGAAGCCTGAACCCTGGCAAACATCGGCAGCTGTCTTGCTCCAACATGTGGCAATGGACTTTAGTGAGGGAAGAAATTTATGCTTTATGGCCTGGTAACTGTGGACTTCTACCCCAAATAAATACCCTTTATAAAAACCAACCAACTCCTGGTATATTGCATCAGCACCCCTTTGGCTGACTAATACAATATGTAATAGAAAATTATACTGCTGTGAGAAGAAATGAACTCATAAAGCCTATGACAACATGGATGAACCTGGAGGACATAATGTTGAGTGAAGCAAGCCAGATACAAAAGGACAAATACTGTATCATTGCTCTACTATGAACTAAATATCTTGTGTAATCTCATGAAGTTAATAACTTGAATATGGGTCACCAGAAATTAGAATAAGGTTAGAAGACAGAAAGCTGAGGGTTAACTTGTGTAGAATTGTTAAAAAGGATGTGTGCTAATCTTTGGAAATGAAGTGAAAGTGCAACTTAATGTTTGTAACTTGCAGCACTATATTGTGGGTATAACAGTAGTTTAAACGGAAAGTCCATTTGTAAAATCTAAGTATCTTTAAAAAATTAAAATAACATAAAATTTAAAAAAAGAATAAAAGAAAGGAGACACACATTACCAACATTATGAATAAAACAGGGGCTTCACCAAGTACTTACCGACATTAAAACAATAAGAGAGATTTATAACAATACATTTGACCACTTAGATGAAATGGACAAATTCCTCAAAAACCAAACTTACCAAAACTGACACAAGATTTAGATTAAATATTTTTAGAAAATATATTACAATGGTGATTTTTGTACTTCTTATTGCATCTCTTCAGGAGGCAAATGATGCCAGATTATCCCACTTTTATAGATGCCAGGTTTGATTACTTGGTTAAGGTGTGGAACATCAGATCCACCCACTGTAAAGGTACATTTTTCCTTTTACCCCATATAATCTCTGGGGTCATACTTTGAAACCACATAAATAGCCTGTTCCCTTACAACCTTTCACCCAATAGTTTCACCATTCACTGATCATTCTTGTTTGAATCAATTATTACATTAGAGGTACAAAATATTGATTTTCTGCTTCTATTATCCCATCTTTATTAGCCAGCATTCTTTTTATTAAAAAAAGACTATCCCTCCTTTCCCATCATTATAACCTCATGAATTCATTTTTTTAGTCAATGTGTTATAATCACTTATCATCATTCTTTACAAAGCTTAATTTGTCCCAAGTCAGCCTCTATGATTTTTCTTAATAAATCTGTCTTTGAGTAAAAAAAAAGTAACATGGGACTGTATAGCATAGTAAAACCACAAGTGAAATATGAATACTGGTAAAATTGCATATATAGGACCGTTTTTCTTTGAAATTGAACAAATATATGTTAATAATACAAGATGTTAATATCAGACCAAAATAAAACTTTATGCTAAGTGAAAGAAACCAGACACAAAGTACTACATATTGTAGGATTCCATTTATATAAAATGTAAATATAAATCTATTTATAAAGATGAAATTACATTAGTGGTTATGTAAGGCTGGGGAAGGATAGAGGGCTTGAGAGGTGACTGCTAAGGGATGTGGAGTTTTTCTTTTTGGAGTAATGCAATGATTCTAAAAAATTTTTATGATGAATACACAACATTGTGATTATACTAAAAGCCATTGATTATAAAAATAAAACAACAGCAACAAACAACAAAAACCCCACATAACAGGGAGGCACTGCACCAAAGTGATTAAGAACATGAGTTTCAGAGACAGACAGGACTGTATCTAACCTTCTAAACCCTCTGACTCTCAGGTACCTCACCTATGAAATGTGAATAGTAAAAAAGGTGGCTGTGTGGATTCAAGGAGGGGATGCATGTAGCTTGAATAGCACAGTGCCTGTCTCATAGCAAGTGCTCAATAAACATTACTTCTTGTTCTTTCCAGCACATACTTCTCATACCACCCTCAGGAACCCTTCTCCTATGAGGGTAAGATATCCCAGCCAATTGCTGCATTCCACACTGAATCCAGAGGCTTCATTGTCCTTTTGGCTATCATCTCCTGCAATTGGGAACAGAAGGAAAATATTGCCAGGTAGTTTGATACAGAATGAATAACATTCACATCCCTTGTCCAAATCAACGAAAATTAATTTCCAGCAGTTTTAGTTCCTGCATTGTACATTTCCTTTAGCAGAAAAGCCATGCTGGTCTTCAAAGGCGTATGAAAAAATTGCTAGAAAGATTCTGTTGCCAAACCACTTCATTACAGCTTCCGCTGAGAGGGTACCACATAAGCAAAGGGTTATGGGAAGGGTGTCACCATAGCAACATGATAACAGTCATATGGAAATAAAGTAAAAGTGGAGAAATCATGTTTGCAAAGTCATTGACAAACAGAATGACAGTCATATTGCTCTGGACAAGGGCTACTCCAATTAGATTTAGTGAGAGGGTTTGCCTATTCATTTTGGCTAAGTCTGATTACCCAGTGACATTGCGTTCATCTGAGGGCTAATTTAATTGTTACAGGCAGTTTACTAACAGACAGTAGATATTCTGAGTCCTTCCTTCCATTCCAGGGAGTGAGAGTTCACAAATCTGTTTACCTAGCAAATCTGCAACAATAAGGCACACTTCCTGCTTCCCTACTATGACTTTGTTTTCAAGACCCTGACTAGACATAGAGTTGAGAGATTGATCTCAATGCTTTCTGAGAGCATCAGCAATGCTAGAATTTATGTTAATGAATGCTGGTTCCTGGAAATGAATGTGAATGGCTCTTAACAGAAGCCATGTCAAGTCCGACAAAAGCAAAAAAAGCATTATATTATAATTTTTAAGCAATTTCAAGCCATGGCAAGAATCCATATGTTATCCTAAAGGATGCCTTCTGTTAAAATAATTCTTAATGTTTATAACAACATTAGATGTCTATGGTCATTTCCTCTGAAATCTGCATTACATCAATCCAGTTTTTAGGAAGTGGAACAGAGGCATTGAAAGGTCACATGGTTTGGGAGCTGAAAAGAGTTGATTATGCTGCTCCAAGTTTTATTAGGAAAAGCTGAACAAGATGGTACCATTGGGACTCATAAAAGACAACTATCTATCTGAAGTTATATAAGACTAGAGTGACTGTCCTCTTCTGTATTTTTTTTCTTCTTGTGGTACTATTTTTTTCTTTATTAGAGAAGTGGGTTTATAAAACAATCATGTATAAAATACAGGATTCCCACATACCACCCTGTTATTAACACTTGGCATTGGTGTGGAATATTTGTTACAACTGATGATAGCACATTTTTATAATTGTACTATTAACTATAGTCCATGGTTTAACTTATTTTTAAATTAAGTTTATAAAAATGAATGAGACAGTGCTATTTCATCCTGCTCTAAGGATATGTTTTTATTGTTCCTAGTGACACAATGCTCCTTCAAAACTCCCTATGATAGCATGTTTTTTAATCCTTTAAATCGTTAATGAGTGACTCTCCTTCCCAAAAGATGAGCCTGATGTTTTTTGCTCTGGTCTAACAGAAGCCAGGTGTGCACACTTGTGGTTTGCCTCAGTACTTTGAACTATGGAGAATTCTTTCACTATAAGACAGGTTTGCTTAGATGTGGTCCAAGGAGAGCTAGTTGCCAGGAGAACTGGGAAGCTGCCCAGAGAACCAGGGTCTAAGAGAATCTCATCTAAAGGCTTTATAGCCTGGACCCTAAAAATCAATATTAGGGTGAGACTTCAGCACCTTCCACAAATGGAAAAATCAGACCACTGTGTGCTTCTTGGGTTTTGGAAGTTGTACTCTTAAAGTAATTAATACAGAAGGGCATAGGAAGATGGAGAAGAGGATGACATGTCAACTTAAAATAACCCTCCCCTCCAAATAGGAGAATAATGAGGATTTCAAATAGAATTTCGTTTGAAGGGGGAAACATAGCTTTACTGCCTTTGTGATCAAGTCTAACTACCAATTCCAAAATATCAATCACTGATTCCCCAAAGCCCTTATATGGCAAACAAAGAAACGTCTTTTGTACCTCCTCAGCTCTCTTTGAATGTCTGTGGGAAAATATTGAAGTAAACTTTTCTACTATCAGACTGAAGCGGCTGCTGATGAATTGGGAGCTTCTCCAAACCACCCTCTGCCCTCCCGGTATAAAATATAAACAAGAGTTCCCCCTATCCTATTCAAGGCAAGAGACAAAAGTGAGGGTATCATTCATCCTGACCTACTTTTAGCCTCCAATTCTACCCCCTCAGGACCCTATATCCTCAAGGTTCCAAATAGGTTTCATCCATTGTGCAATATTAATTTCCTCCTAAGTAGCGACTTCACATTTGGAAAGCCCCTTGGATTGAATAATTATTGAATTTCTGAATGGCCTCTGGCCAGCTTCAATTGTGATATTGTTTCATGTCCAATAATGTGAGAGACTTTCCCTGGGTATTTAATAGCCCTAATGATGCTTTTCAGAGCAAAAACACCCCTCTGAAAAGATTGTTGGGAAAGTTTCAGTTAAACATTTCACCTACTCTTGTCTAATGCTCAACAGAGTGTCTGCAGAGATCAATGGATAACTTCTTTTCTTCCTCCATCCTTTCCGACTTCCCTTCTTCCTTTCTTTCTTCCCTTTTATTTTGCTCCAAAAAGGATTTATGACAATTAGGTAACTCATCAAGTTTTCTATCCAATGTTCCAATGTTCCAGAAGAATCTCTCTCTCTCTCTCTCTCTATATATATATATTTAAATAAAATTGTCACAGTTTTATTCCCTCTCTTCCCTTTCCTTCTCATTTTACCTGTCTGTATGCTTTTGTTTCTTTCAGCAGGTGTTAAACTTGGCTTTCACTTGAAGTTACTGCTCTCTGTTTCTCAGACTGCAGCATCTCTTGATAGGTACTGAATTGAAATGCTTGACCTGTTCACGTGGCAACACTGAGCTCCTTCTCGCCCCTGAGTCATTTTTTTTGTAGAAAAGATGGCTTGGCTACAGGATCCCAAGTGCTTTTCCCAGGGTATTGCTCCTGTTGTACTTGATATTTCTCTTTGCCAACCCCTCACACTCCAACATACACCCATAGTGAGGAGAGGAGGAGAAAAACAAAGAAAAAGGGGAAAATGAAGGGAGGGGGAGGGGAGTGAAAGAGGGAGGAGGAGAGGAGAAAGAAAGGGAAAGATGGAAGGAAGGGAGGGAGGGAGGAGGGGAAGGAAACGATGTCAAAGATTAGCAGTGGCTTATGGAAAATGATCAAATATGCCTCTGTTAAATTTTAATACATGAATTTTATTCATGTCTGTTGCTAAATGAACCAAGAATGAGTTAAAAACAACTTCCTTTTTCTCCTACCCCTGTTCCTCCCCTGGTTGTATTTCAGTGATTCTTCTTGGTTAATGACCTAAGACTCTGGCATAATCTTTCTTTAAACATTCTTTCCTTTTCTGAGGTTTGTTTGCTAACCCTGCTTACCCTACCAGTTTCCTCATTCCTTGATTTATTTTTAGAATAATACACTTACCCACTCGTTTCTTTTACCCTTTTTCTTTCACCTTTTTCATCTCCATACCCTGCCTTGCATTTTTAGTAGGACATTATAGTTTACTTTTCCCTGGCTTTCTTGGATATAACTTCTTTCCTTTACGGACTCTTCACTCTTTGTCAATTTTTAATGGTTTTTTCAGAGAGTAGAATGTCTAGCACCAGAGAAGGAGACTTACATTTTTATTGTGCACCTATTAAGTGCTAGCCTGTTTTACATACATCACCATAACAACCCTATACACCTGTGCTAGAAGTTCAATATGGTACCTACTAGCCACATGTAGCTATTGAGCACTTGAAATGTGGCTCATGTGCATTGAGATGTGCTATAAGTGTAAAAATCACTTGTATTTCAAAGACTTAGTACAAGAAAAAAATAATGCAAAATATATCATTAATCCTTTTTATATTGATTACACACTGAAACGATAATATTTTGAATATATTGGTTGCATGATATGTTAAAATGGATTTCACTTGTTTCTTTTAAAATTACATATATTGTTCGCATCATATTTTTACTGTACAGAGCTCGAGAAGTTGAGTAACTTGTTCAATGTCATGAGGCCTGTAAGCGGCTATCCTAAAATTTAAAGTTAGGTTCTCTAGCTACAGGTCTACTTTGGTCTCTTCCCTAACTCAGGAAATAATTCAAATGTATTATCAGATCTAGTGATTGATTCTACCCTGAAACATTTAGATATTTGGACTGGGAAAGTTAAGTGGGATAGTGTGATAGACTGGTTGCAAAAATGTCCTTAGTTCTTCACCCCATCCTGTAAGGACCTTTGGTGGATTAAAGGTGGCCAGTTCCAGTCCTGTCTTTAGAGAAGCCTGACAGCTTCTGCTTACTTCCTCTTGGAACACTCACTGCTGGGATGCTCTTAAGAGCCCCAAGCTGCCATATAAGTAGGCTGGCTTCTCTGCCGGAGAGACCTCATTGGAAAAGTCACATGGAAAGACTGATGTGGGTGTCAGCACAAGGCTTAAGAGTCCAAGGTGAAAGTGCAGTGAGGGAGAGAGGTCCTAAGGCTACATGGAGAAGGAGAGAGGCAGTGCTGCTCCAGCATTCTAGTCAAGCCTCCGGATGACTCCAGGCCCAGTTTCCATTTGACAGCAGACATAGGAGACACTTCAAGCAAGACCAACAGGAGCTCCACCAACTAAGCAGTCCCACCCACTATACCCAGTCAACCCACAGAATCATGAGATAATAAAATGGTTTCTGTTTTAAGCCACTAAGTTTTGAGATGATTTGTTACACAGCAATGGATTAACACAACCCTTCTCGATGTGACTTTGTAGCTTCTCTGATCAATAGGTAAAGTCTATTTTCCCTTGAATCTGGCCTTGTGTTTTACTTTGGCCAATAGTATGAAGTGGAAGTGATGACTGTGCCAGTTCTGAGCCTAGGCCTCCAGAGGCTTTGTGCATTTCTGCTGTCTCTCAGAACCCTGCCATCGCCCTGATGGAGGGTTAGCCTTTTGGAGGATGAAAGAACACATAGGATAGAATTGAGTTGTCTCAGCCAAAGTCATTCAATACCAGCTGCCCTCAGCTGGTCTTGTCAGTGATCACAGACACAAGCAAGTTGTGGTTTTAAGTCATTAGGTTTTGGGGTGATTTGTTACACAGTATTATTATGGCAATAGATATGTGATGAGGGTGAGGATATGATGACTAAAAGAGTACCTGGCCTGTAAGTAGGTGCTCAATAAGTGTTTGCTGGACTGGAATGAACTGATAGAGAGATTAAATTAATATTCATCAATAGGGGCTTAATTAAATACATTATGGTATATCCCAACAATAGAATGTGATGCTGCTATTAAAAACAATGAGTAAAATTCATTGAGCTGAATGTCCAAGATCAGAGCTCTTTACTGCATGTACATTATACCTCAGTGAAAAAGTTAAAAATAATAACACCTGGAAAAAAGAAATATTCCTCTTAGGAATATATCTTTGAAATATTGATATAATGATATTACATCATTGAAAGATGGTTATAAAAGTTACAAAACAGCACATATGATTTCATTTTTAATTTTAATAAAATCTATATTACATATATTCCTAGAAAAAGATCTAGAAATATATACACCAAGATGGTGACACTAGTTATCTCTAGGTGGAAGAATCACAGGTAATTTTAATTTTCTATGTATCTTTATATTATCTGAAACATTTCTATATTATTTTTATAACAAAAAATAAGGTCATGAGAAATATTTTCATTGAGTGCAAGACATCTGGGATGAGCTACCCTGATATGACATTTTCACTTTCTTTTCCTCAAGCATTGGCTGTTTCACTGAGGACCTTGGAGGGCAGAGAGAAGGCAACACAGTCAGGATTTGTTTGACACCAAATGAATGTCTGGACCCTTCAACTGTTCCAAAAAAAAATTGTGTGGATTGCTGAAGCTCAGACTGGGGCCAAATTCAATCCCTGGGTGGAAATATGTGATTCCATTGGCATCAGGAGAAACTGCAAATGGAATCACCCTGAATGTGGTGTGATTCTGGGGTCTACCAAGTGCCTTTTTTTAAATCAACCAGAGGCAGCAGCAACAGCACACCTGCCATAACCTCTTCTGTTCGTTTTCTGTATTGCTGCCTCACTCTCCCTTCTCTTGACTAGACTTAGTAAAGAGTGCCTCTGTCCTTAGACCTGCCAGGCCAGCAGCCTTCCCCGATGCGCTCTTTTTTCTGGTGCTAGCACTCTGCACCCATGTGGTTTCTGCGGGCTCTGGTCTCTTCAAATGTCCCACTGTAAAGTGGACCCCACCAGGCTACAGGGTAGGAACATGATCCAAGCAGCAACAACCTAAGGAGCTCTTCCCTGAGAATTTATACATGGACCCCGAGATCATGAAGCAAGGGCAATGAGGTCATGTAGCAAGGACAATATTAGCTGGAGCTCTCTGAAGCCATCTTCATACCATCTCCCTCTTAACTCTTCCAAATATGGGTAAATGTATCTGTAAGATGAGAAAAAGCAGCAGCAAGAGAAGCACAGCTGAGAGATACCGTGAGTTGATGACATTGTTTCAATTCCTGAAAACAGTAGTGCCCAAGGCCAGCAGTAACTCTGGAGTTTTCAGTTACAAGAGTCAATAGATTCCCTTTTTCTAAAGTTAGTTTGAGTTGGGTTTCTGTCACTTGTCATAGCAAGAATACCAATAGAATTGACAACCTATCTGAAGACCATTGAGTCCATTTGTCTCAGCATCTAGTGCAATTCCAGAGTATTTAACATAGTATTAACATAGCACTGTGCTGAGCACTTTCACATTTATTAGCTCATTGAATCCTCACGTTGGGTGGTAGATATTATCTGCATTCTAGAGATTGGGAAACTTGCTCAAAGTTCACACACAGCTTCTCTGATGCTCTCAATCACTACCTTGCATCTTCTTGAATATTCATCAGCCCCATAAGTACTGATATTAACAAGATTTAGGGGATGGGACTTTGGCATAGTAGACATCCTTGGTGGCCCATGTCACATCCTCTTGGCACTTTTAGTGCATTTAGAGTGGCCAGGTTCCTGGTTTTCAAGGAAGCAACAGGCATCATTCTGCCTCAGGACTATTACCACAGCTGCAGGGAGCTTGCTCAGCCCGAGAAGAATGGAGAAAAGGAGAGGGGGCAGCTCAGCAATGGGTGACAAGAGCCAGTGAATAAATGCTCCATCCTCTTATCCTTGAGGTGGACAATCCTGGGAGGTATTCTTTATGTTTCTTAGAAATCCAAGAAGAACCGGTCCCAGTTGTCTCAATAGGTCAGTTACCAAATGCTTACATTGACTTTTCCTCCTTGTACCAGTTTGCCTACTCTCTCACTCCTGTTTCTTGAGACTACTGCATTCTATCCTTGCCTCAGGCTCTGAGTTTGAGGGAACCCAAACCAAGGTACTCGGTGTAGTGGGTTGAATAATGTCCCCTCAAAAATCATGTCCACCTGGAACTTCAGAATGTGAACTTATTTGGAAATAAGGTCTTTGCAAATGTAATTAGTTAAGTATCTAAAGTTGAAATCATCCTGGATCTAGGGTGGACCATAAATCCAATGACTGGAGTTCTTATAAGAAGAGAAGACTCAGAGAGACACACAAAATGAAGAAGGCCATGTGAAAACTGAGGCCAAGATTGTCATCAGGCTGTCACAAGTCAAGAAACACATGGGGCTACCAGAAGCTGGAAGAGGCCAGGAAGTGAGGCAGGTTAGCCAGGGAAATGAGGAGAGGATGAGCCACAACATGGCCGACAGACAACATGGCTGTGACACCATGCTGAGACCTTGACCTTAACCTTGAGGTCCCAGTTTCTCTTTCCAGGACTTCTCCTTGGCCCTGGACATTCCAAATAGTCCTCACCAATGGCGGAGTAACCAGTAACAGTTGGGGCCCCTCCCCTTAGCATGAGCAATGGGGAAGAGTAATTAATAGTTTAAAAGGTAACCACACAAGGCAGAGCTCGCTCTCTCTGCCTAGAGGAGCCTGCACCAAACCTTAGTGCGTATTTCCATCCTTCCCTCCCATTTCTCAGCAAGCTCTGTTCTTTACCCCCATTTCCCAATAAATTCTTTTTACTGGCCTAACTAAATTGATGTGTTTTTAAATTCTTTTATACAACATAGCCAAGAACCTACAGGAATCCAACACTTCCCCAGCTTCAGGAGGATTCCTTCTTAGAGCTTTCGGAGGGAGCATGGCCCTGCTGATACATTGCTTTTGGACTTGTAGTCTCCAGAGCTGTGAGAGAATAAATTTCTGTTGTTTTAGGCCACCCAGATTGTGGTACCTTGTTACAGTAGCCCTAAGACACTGATATATGTGAGAATGGAAATGAAGATCATCTTGTGTGCTGGCTAGTAGAGGAAAACACAAACCTATATGAAAATAAGCTCAGACTAACCCAGAGAGACTGTGAAACAGGGAAACAATTCCAAGCCAGGCATTCTATTAAAATTTTCTACCTTAAGTCCTCTTGGGAAGGAAATACATTAAAATATTAACTATTTTTGTCTTCTGAGTAAATCTTCAATGATAGTACCCTGATCTTTTTCACTTCCAGTGTTATCTATCAGTCTTGATCTGCCCCTCACCCAGTTCCCCTCACTGCAGAAAATAACCATTTTTTTCTAGCCCTCAAATCAGGTAGAAGATACTGGCTATCATTTTCTATCTTGTAGGCAGCATAGCATGTTAATTAATATGATGAAGACAATGGAGGCACGTCAGGTGTTAGTCAGCTGGGTGACTTGGTATAGCAGTTAGGATAGACTAGGTTTTTTTGTTTGTTTGTTTTTTGCATATTCCCAAAGATTTATTTAAAGGACTATTTTTAAGTAGCTTTTTAAAAATGATTCCATTTATTTATTTTATTAAAAGATTTATTTATTTACTTTTATCCATTTTAAACCACTCCACCCCACCCCCCCGTTTTTGCGTCCATTCGCTGGGCAATTCTGTGTCTGTTTCCTGACCTCTCTTCTCATCCTTCTCCTCTTGTCTTCACCGGGACTCGATCCTTGGAACCTCCGATGTGGGAGTGAGGCGTCCTACTGCCTGTGCCACCTTAGTTTCTGGTTTTTTTGGCACATCTTGTCTTGGCTCTCCCTTGTGTCACTCTCCTGTTAGGTCATCATCTTGCTGTGTGGCTTGGCAGGGACTGATAGTGCACCCGTGCACAGGGCCTGGAGGTCTGCAGACCTTCTATATTTTTCTTTTTTTTAATTTTTACCGGGAGGTCCCAGGGATTGAACCCAGGTCCCTCCATATGGAAGACGGATGTCCAACCACCTGAGCCACATCTGCCCCCTGCTATATCTCTTAAGGTTGACCAAAGATACCTAGAGTTACAGTCTTTTCCCATACAGGATAGTCCTATAATAAATCAGGCTTGGTTTATCACCAGCATTCTAAAAGCCAGACCTAGGGAGAAAAACTAGTTCTGGGGACACATGCATGGTTTCTAACATAGCAAATGTTTAGCCTACCCTGATTATCACAAAATCAGGACAGAGAGAATATTTGCAGTAGACTAGGTTTTGCTACAGAAACAAACAAGCCTCCAAAACTCAGCAGCTTAAAACTATAAAGATTAATGTCTTGCTTATGCAACATGCACCTCTTTGTTGAAAGGATGGGAAGATGGTCTCTGCTCCAGTAGCCTCTACTGCAGGACCTAGGCCGAGAGCAGCCATTATCTGGGATGTCACTGTGACAGAGTGAAAAAGAGGCAAAGCTCACACAGGATCTTTAACCTTCCATCTGAAAGTGACATGTCATTTGTTCACATTTCATTAGCCAAAGCAAGTCATGTGATATTTCCTGAATTTGACAGAAAAGGAAAATGCAATCCTACCTCCAGGTGGGAAAAGAGAGAAAAAAAATTGTGAAAATTATCTACCACATTTGGATAGTCATTTAACTTATGCTTCAGTGTCCTCATCATGTATGAAAAGGATGTCTACTTTACAAGCTTGAGGGTTAAATGGGAAATTGTCTATAGCACCTTGCACTTAATAATAGCAAGTTCTTTATCTCTTTTCCATAGGTTACATTTTCTAGACATTAAAAATGATCCTTGTACCTTTTCTCTGAATTTTGCAAAGCTCAATTCCTTCTAAGGTATGGATCCAAGCACATGGCTCCTCACATAGAAAGGACCTGACTATTGCTAAAGAATGAAAAAGTTTTTTCAGTTTTTTAAGATAGCTATGCAAATATAAAAGGCTGATAATTGTATTTTTTTATTTATAATAATTATTCTAGTACCGATACACTCAGCATAAATTCATTATAGTAGCATGAGCCTCATTAGAATATACATAATATTCCTGTGCTTGAAAAATTGGGAGTGAGTACCAAGTTAATATGATAGTATGGTATGGGCTTTGTTGGTCAAGCATGTTATTACAGTTCTGATGGAACCATTATCTTGCCAAGGGAACACATGGAAAAACCTACAGTGGTTTCCTCTGACTTCACTAGAGCCATTAGACTCTAGGTTTTCCCTAGGGAAAAGAGGGGCCTGGTGGGGTCTAAGCAAGAGCCTGAGGCATAGGCTTTACCGTCCCCCCAACTTCTACCCCATTCTGGCTTTTGATTCGGAAGGCCAGTATTTTGAGCACTGTATTAGTCAGCCAAAGGGGTGCTGATGCAAAATACCAGAAATCGGTTGGCTTTCATAAACGGTATTTATTTGGGGTAGAAGCTTACAGTTACCGGGCCATAAAGCATAAGTTTCTTCCCTCACCAAAGTCTGTTGGCACATGTTGGAGCAAGACAGCTGCCGACGTTTGCCAGGGTTCAGGCTTCTTGGGTTCCTCTCTTCCCAGGGCTGCGTTTCTCTCCGGGTTTAGCGCCTCTGTTTCTTCCACAAGATCAGCTGTAGACTTTGAGGCTCTCTAGGCTTTGCCTCTCTCCACAAGGACAGCTGTGAACTGTCAGGTGAACAGCTCATCTCTTTTCCCAGGGCTTTCTCTCCTTCCTCACCACCAAGCTCCTCTGTGCTTACGTCCCAGGGCTCCAGCATTAAAACTCAACATCAGAACTCCAACATCAAAAACTCCAACTCTGTCCTTTGTCATGTCTTTTATCTTTGAGACCCCACCCACCAAGGGGTGGGTTTCAATGCCCTACTGACATGGCCCAATCAAATCTTAATGATAACTTAATCATGCCCAGATGAACAGACCAGTATACAAGCATAATCCAATATCTATTTTTGGAATTCATAACTATATAAAACTATCAAACTACTACAAGCACCAAGTCATAACACTTCCTCATTGTCCTTAGGTTGGGTGGCCACTACCCTTTGTCCCACATGAAGCTCATTGGCCCTTAAATTCTTCAAGGTGTTCTTTATTCCCACAGGATTTGGGGCAGATTCTTTTTGCTCAGCATGTGACTCAGCTCATGTGGAGCCCGGGATTGTTTACATTTTCGGAAACTGCTATTGCAAAACTTTAAAGTTTATTTTACGTAGCTGGGTTACTTCTGCCAGATGCATTCATTTGTTCAAGTTATTTTTACAATGTGCTTTTTCTAAGCTCCCGTCTCCTCTTGTTTTGTGGTCTAGCCCAGAAAAAAAATGCCGTCTACTGGTGAAAGCCAGAGAAAATGTCTTGCCAAATTGGACCAAGGAAGGTTCTCAGCTTGGAACAAAAAGCATATAATTTCTGAATGCTGAATTAAAACACCATATGGTCTTGGTTCCAGGGGCTTAAATCCTTGATGCTTCTAGAACCTGGAAGGCCATATGAATGGGTCTCAAACTGCTCCTCTAGGTATGTGTGGGAGTGGGGACAGGCACCTGGATATTCATCCAGAAGAAATACCCACTGCAGTCAACTGGAACCACCACAATCCAGCAGCAGGGACTGCCGGAGAGTCAGGTAGAGGAAGTACAAATCCTCTACCACAACCAGGTCAAACGGCCTACAGGGATACATCAAACTACTACGCAAATATTTTATCTTACAATTGATGTTTAAAAATAACTCTTTAGAACATGGATTCTCATCTTTTGAGGGATCATAGACCACTCTGAGAATCTGATGAAGGCTACAGATCCACCCAGAAAATGTGCAAATTTTTCCTTAAAATGTCAGTGGTGTCATTGGGATGATATCCAAGAATTGCCAGAGGGTCATAAATCCTCTTGCTTCAGAATTTGGGGAAACTTTAGCCCTGAAACGAATGGTATGTAGAATATTCATTCTTTCAGTACTTACTTAGTTCCTGTTTCTTGGCAGGCACTATGCTGGAAACTGCAGACATAAATCTAACGGGAGACACAAATAAACCCATAGTAATAATACATAATAATGAGCCAAGCTAGAACTATAAGCACAGAAACCTAAGATAACCTTTTTTTAAAAAAGATTTATTTATTTATTTTATCCATTTTAAACCTCCCTTCGCTGTTTTTGCTGTTTTATGTCCATTTGCTGGGCAATTCTCTGTGTCTGTTTCCTGCCATCTCTTCTCATCCTTCTCCTCCAGTCTTCACCAGGATTCGATCCTGGAGACTTCCGATGTAGGAGAGAGGTGTTCTGCCACCAGTGCCACCTCGGTTCCTGGTTTTCAGAGCATCTTGTCTTGTCTCTCCCCTGCGTCTCTCTCCTGTTACGTCATCATCTTGCTGCCTGGCTCCCGGGGCCTGGCGGCTCACCGGCACACAGACCCTGGCAGCCCATGCGCCTTCTGTATATATGTTTTTTTTTTTAATTTTACCGGGACGTCCCGGGGATTGAACCCAGGTCCCTCCATATGGCAGACGGATGCCCAACCATTTGAGCCACATCCGCCCCCTAAGATAACCTTGAGTATAAAATAATTCAACACACATTTATTATGTACCAGGCAATTAGGTATATGTTGGTACAGACCTGGTCTGTGCCCTCACTGAGCTTAAAGTCTTTTTTTCCCCCTTTTAAAAAAACTTTCTTTTGCACATTTAATAATCGAAAATATAAACAATAATTAAAAAATTAAAATAAAATACAGTTGAATAAAAACATACATTTCTCAATTAAATGTACTGGATACATATAAATGTTTTTTTTAAATCATACATATGTTACACAATATATTTGGTTCATAGTAACGCAATCCTTTGTCCTTTGGTGTCCTTTGGTGTCTGGCTTGTGTTTTGACTTAAAGCCAAAGCTGGGAGGGGTCTGGAAAAACATACCTGAGGTGAATCTTGATTGACAAGTAAGGTTCATCCATGTGAAGCAGGAGGTGAGAATTTCCAGACAGTAGGAGCAGCATGTGCAAAGGCCCAGGGATGAAAGATGAGACATAAGTGAAGAAGTTTGCAGGGGCCATCTCAAAAACCCCAGGCTTCACCATGGATTGTGAGCTTTATCTTGAGACAAAGATTGTCACTGAAGGTTTTTTCTTTTTTAAAACAAATCAATTTTATTGATACACATTAATAAAGCATATAACTCATCCAAAGTGTACAATCAATGGTATTTGGTGTAATCACATAGTTGTGCATTCAACACTTCAATCATTATTATAGCATTTTCATTAATTCAATAATAACAACAACAAACAAAAAACCTGACAAGAAAATTCTTCACCTCTCAATCTCTCTATGCTTCCCCTGCCATTACGTAGCTGCTATTTCTGGCTATTCTTGCCCATTTATTTATTTTTAAGCA
This sequence comes from Cabassous unicinctus, assembly GCA_029593785.1. Taxonomy (NCBI): domain Eukaryota; kingdom Metazoa; phylum Chordata; class Mammalia; order Cingulata; family Chlamyphoridae; genus Cabassous; species Cabassous unicinctus. Next base: position 377 of record JAQZBX010005124.1, on the reverse strand, counting down.
GCTTTACTGAGATATATTCACATACTACACAATCTATCTAAAGTGTATAATCAATGGCCTTTAGTGTAATCAGAATGTTGTGTTCATACCACAAAAAATTTTAGAACAATTTAACTACTTCAAAAAGAAAAACTCCACACCCCTTAGCAGTCACCTTGCAATCCCTCTATTTTTCCCCAGTCTTACATAACCATGAATCTAATGTTGTCTTTATAAATTGATTTATATTTACATTTTATATGAATGGAATCATACAATATGTAGTACTTGGTGTTTGGCTTCCTTTATTTAGCATAATGGTTTTTTTGGTCTGATATTAACATCTTATAGTATTAACATATATTAGTTCAGTTTCAAAGAAAAATGGCCTTATATAT
>JAQZBX010005123.1:38239-57714 GCA_029593785.1 Cabassous unicinctus | reverse complement strand
GGAGGGAGGGAGAGAGAGAGAGAGAAAGAGAGAAAGAAAGAGAAAAAAAAACGAAGGAAGGAAGGAAGGAAGGAAGGGAAAAAGAAAGAAATCGCTAGGAAATAACTGGGGAGAGGCAGAAACAGCAGCTTGTGTTTGTTTGTGTGCACGTTTTTTGTTTTTTTTTGTTTTTTTGGATGCTAAAGCAAGTGTCTTTATTCTTTGCTGAGTTTCTTTTTTATTCCATTCCATATGATTTAGTGATCTATCTCTAAAACAATCTCAAGGTTACTCTTTAATCCTTTATGGTTCGATTGTGAATACATCGTGCATTGTTTATCAGAACATTGACATGTCAATAACTTTTAATGGAGGAAGCCTTAGCATTCTGCTTCTGAGTTAGACAATCTATACTTTGCCATTTGCTAGTTATATATTTTAAACAAATCATTTAACTTCTCTAGCCCTCTGCTTACCTATAAAGCGGCATAGAACAGTGTCTCCTTCTCTAGATTATCATAAGGTTTAAAAGAGATTATCCATGTGCAATGTTTAGTACATACCAAATGTTAATAAATGTTACCTTGTGTTAATATTAGTATTAACAATATATCCTACTGATTTTTTTTTCCCCAGCATTTTCTGAGATTGTGAAAGAAAGGATGCTGTGAGTGAACTTCTCATTTATTCTGAGTTAAATACTTTAGGGTAACATCTAACCAGTAAGATTTGGGAAATTAGTCCCAAAGGGATGTTATCTGTTTTGCCCCACCACAGTCACAGTATTTCTGAGCATGTTTAAAATATTTTTTAAGGCTTAAATGGGTGGGAAGCATTTTGTGGATAAAGGGAGTGACTTAAGAATGTAGCTTTTGTTATTTTTGTTTTTTAAAAGACTTGGTACTGTGTCTGAGAAGACAAAAAGAATACAGTTACCAAACATAACATTTCCCAGACTCATTTCCACCCCCATACACAAGCATGGACATGATACTTCATTTTCTTCTAGGCAAGGAGCAAACTGGTCCAATTAAAATCTTGTACACATTTTGCAAGATAACAACAATGACGACCCTGATGACGACCGTGATGACGAGGATAGCACAGATAATAATATCACCTTGTATTTCCTTCCAGCAATCACAAAGCACTTTACACATATTATCTTGCTTATCCTCAATTGCACTGGTTGATAGATGGGGTTTGGTTTTCACTATATACATTTTTCAGAAAGAAAGTTATTTTTCAACAAATTACCAGGAACTCAAAGACAACACTGTAGGCAGTAGCACTCTCACTTACTTCACTCAGTATTCCATTATTGCCCACATGTGGCCAATCAAATGAGTCAAATGGGAGCACTTGTTAATGACACAGATCCTATGCCCTTATCCCAAAGAAAAGGGAATCTGTCTTTTTGTATTTGTTTATAAGGGCCCACTGGGAATTCCTTTGATCAGGTGGGTTTGGGAAATATTGTCCCTTTCCAACTCCAGGTAGTAAGGAAGGGAAACTGGCAGCTGTGGACTTTGGTGAGGTTTAGAACTTCTATTTACATGGTAGCTTTTCTGATCACTTAGAAGATACTAGAACAGTTTTGCCATAGGCTCAATAATCAAGATATAGAGTGCTGCCCTTTCCAAGGGATATTATTATTTGAAAATACAGTTAACACTGTACTATGGCTCCCTAATATTGAAATCTATCACTAGGTGGCGTCTCATCAGTACCTTTTCTAGGTAAGGAGAGGCAAAGTGACAACTGAGACCTGAGTTGTCACTAGAATCTATGTAAAATGATAAAGCTATCTACCTCTGCTAGTTACTAGCCAACATTTCAAAAGTCTTAAATTAAATCCAACATACTTAATAAACATGCATTAAATGTGTGCCTGTTGCCCACATCATACTTTACCATATACTCTTTATATGGAAATTTTTTTTTCACATTGTTAAAATTTTCTCATGAATGAGTCATTTTAAAAACTTTTTTATGATTTTTTTTACACCTAAACAGAATTCACATATAATTTGTCATTTAAGCTGTTTTCAATCTTTCACCCATTTGCATAATGACTGATGAACATCTGTGTATATGAATTCATTCTTTACTCCTTTTCCCTCACTCCTCATATCTGATCAACGACCAACTCTTTTCAACTCTGCTTCTGAAACGAGTTGGGAATCCGTGCCCTCATCACCACCCCCAATGCCACCACCCAAGTTCAGGGCTACGTCAACTTCATCCTGAAAAGGCCTGTAACAGACCAACAATTATAAGGCTGCCACTAGTCCTTCTCCACGGCAGTGTCTGTTTTCTATACTGCTTCAATGTTGTCATTCTAAAATACATATTTGCTCTCCTGCTTAAACATGATTGACAGTTTCTATAAAGTCCAACATTATTTGCACAGGCATCCAATGCTCTTCATACATTTGCCTTAATCTGATCTTGGAATCTCAAGTTCAGTTGCTCCAACATACTCAACTCTATTTGTATGTCACTGTTCACAGTCCCCTGATCTGCAGGGCACTCCACGTTCCATGTTTCACTCCTGCTGAGCGCATGGCATGATGTGATCACCTCCTAAACACATGGAGAATGCCACCTTCTTTAAAGTTCAGTAGGGTGCTTTCCCTAGTTCCTCCAGGGAGAAACTTGCTCCTTCCTTCCATATATATATACATTTAAGATTTATTTTATTTATTCTCTCCCCCTCCCTTCATTGTTTGCACTCACTGTCTGCTCTTTTTCTCTTTAGGAGGCATCAGGAACTGAACCCGGGACCTCTCATGTGGGAGAGAAGTGCTTAATCGCTTGAGCCGCCTTAGTTCCCTGGTTTATTGTGTTTCTTATTGTCTTCCCTCTTTGTTGTGTCAGCTCACCGCGTCTGCCTGTCACACCAGCTTGCTTTTTCAAGGAGCCCCCGGCAACTGAACCTAGGTCCTCCCATGTGGTGGGGGGGGGCTCAATTGCTTGAGCCACATCCGCTTCCCCATATATACTTTTGAAGATACTTCTATCATGGTACTTAACTATTCATGATTCTTTCTCCTCTAGATTGTGAATTTCTTGAAGCCAGTAGTCACATTTCACTCTTCTCTTTATCTCCACTTATAGCATACCATATGGAAGGTACCTAGAAAATATTTGTCTACCAAGTGAATAATAATAATTTTAAAATTATAGCAATACTGATAGGAATATATTCTGGCTATCAAGCACTATGCTAAGCACTAACTTAGAATTTACTGATGGAAAAATGAAAGCTTAGAGAATTTAAGTAAAAATGACCAAGAAATAGCTAGTAAGAGGAAAGCTGATTTTCCAACTTATACAGACTGACTCATAACCATTTTGCTCTGTTTGACTAAATGAATATGCAGCCTCATTTAATCATTTCAGTTAATGGTATAATGAAATACCCAGACAGATATTCAGACAAAAGATACAATAAAATCATTTCTCCCCCTGATTATGATATTATCACTCATTTTCACTGTTTATAAAACCAAGTATAATTTCAATCAATTTCTGGTCAAAAAGTCACTGTGTCATACCTGGTCTTTTTACATATTGAAGAGGTAAAACTCTGTTTACCTAAACAAAGCATAAGAATGCAAACCGCATTAGTTTATTATAAAGTAGAAAAGAGACTTTTACACCTCTGAAAGGTCATAAGTTTAACTAATAAATGATCATACTTCATGCATTTAAGCAAATCTTATAGTTCAATGTTTTCCCCAGGAAAGTTTTTTTTTTTTTTTTTTTAATGTGAGTCATGTTGGAGAAAGTAAACTCCTTTGGCTTAAAAAAATTTAGCCCCCTCAACAGTCATTAGCTATATATAGATCTGCAAACAAGTCAATGTAAAACCACACATAATGTAAACTTTGTTTTTATTTTTATTAAGGCTGTTAAACATAATATATAATCAGCAATTTTCATAACATTCCTAAGAAAAGCTTACTGGACACTCATTCCCTGAAATTATTAGTGTTGCTATAACGTTTGCTTTTATTAAGAGAAATGAAAACTAAAGTCCATGATGAAGCTAGTCCCTGCTAGTGGTTGAGGAGGGAAGTAGGGCTTCTATGGCAATAGCTTGGTTTTCCAACCTCCTCCTTATAGACCAGAGGTTCTTAACCTTTTTAGTTCCATGGACCCCTTTGCCAGTCAGGTGAAAACCATGGACCCCTTACTAAGTCCACACTATACTGTGTATTATTTAATAAATATATCACATCTGCACCAACACGTCCTCACAAGAATAATGTTTTTTGAATTTCAATTCAAGCTCCCGGACCCCTTGTTAAGAACCCCTGTTATAGACATTTTAGTGCAGTGTCTCCTCAGATCTGGCATATTTTTTTCACATAGATCCCTTTTACAATTATTTATAAGCCCTCTTTATGTGGCTGCTATCCCAATGATTTATCTCAGTTATAGATTTCTTTTTGTATTATATATACTACTTGTTTCTGTCACATACAAACACAAGCATACACACACATATGAAAAGGCAGACCTAAGTAGGTAGTTTAGCATCATTAATATCAACATAAAATAGTTGCTTAGTATCTTTTCTTTAATAAGCTCAAAGTGTTACATCATTAGCTCAGGTAAACAAATAATTGTTTCAGTTCAATATCTTCGTTGTTTCTTTTTTTCTCATTAGACTTATCAACTGCTTTGTCTCTAGGAGAATAATAAACCTACAAGATTAAGCTTCTCATTGTGCTTTGACTGACTAGTATTTTTTAGATAATTTGCCTCTTAATCCTCTACTTATTGAACAGCTTATATGTATTTAGAAAACACTAATTGTTTTTAAGGAGTCATCAATATTCACGGTTAAAAAATACGAGTGGAAGGGAAAAATTATACCAAATATTTTTCTGGACTAAAACCACTATTCTGTTATTTTGTGCTCGTTGCTGCATCATGTCTCCCTCTACAGGTAAAGAAGAGACAATTGTACTAATTTTATTACTTAACGGGAAGAGCTGGTATTTTCTGTAGATGAAAGCCAGGTCTCCACTGCCTTAGGCTGCCTATCTTTACTTCTCTGAGGGCCTCTAGGATACAGCTCTAAATATCAAGGCAGCCTTAACTGATGGGTTATTTTCACAGAGGTGGTGTAGGCTATGAGAAGGACCCTGGGCTCTGCGACTAAGTAACATTTTCTCCCACTAGAGCTCAGTTTTCTCATCTTTAAAATGAAGAAGTTTCAATACATTATCTACAAGTTACAATCTTGCATGAAGATCCTTTAATTCAAAGATGATTAAACAGAAATATGGAAATTCGGAAAAGTTCTGAAAAAATGTTATTGAGAAGGATATCACAAGGTTTGCTTGGCATGGCTGAGGAATACCTTTTTTAAAAAGTTAATACAGTTTGAGTATGAAGTACTCAAAAGGATTGATTGTGTCCCAAGCAATGTGGCGCTACACCAAAAGCAAGGGACCAATATCACAATGCAGGTATGGCTTGGGCATCTCTGAGTCTCTGCTGCCATCTCATGTTTTGACATATTTTTTAGTTCTGGTCTTCCCTGTCTGCTAAAGACTTATGCAGGTGAGCCTTGCTCTGAGTAATAGGATTCCTAAAAACATCCTGCCATTATTCTTTGAAAACAAAATCATCTAGTCAGTATACGAGAAAACTGATTTATTATCAATGTCCCCTCCATCTCTACTACAGTTTCTAAATTATCCTTAGGAACAGAAAATGCCAGGCCTGGGGTAGGACTGTAAGAAGGAACTAACAACTTGATGAGTTACTCACAATCTACTGGTCTCTGTCTGTTATGTAACTTATCCCCTTGAATTCTTGCAACAGCTCTGAGAGTTAGGTACGAATATCTCCCATTTTTCAAGTGAGGAAATAAAGCAGAGAAACAAGATACGTCTTCAGACTCCAAAGGCCACAAACCATCTTTTATTATAGCACACTAAAGAACAAAACAGCTTTTTATTAGTGAGACTCTTTTATAAACACATACCTGGAAGGTTTATTTAAAAGCAATTGTTAAATTCTTTTAGATCTATATATTTACCTGCTCTATATGGAAGAAAAATGTAATGTGCTTTAATCTTAATGATATAAAATAAAAATTTCTTGGCTTAATTTTCATTAAATAATATATGTCAAATAAAACCACCTCTGAAGGGGGAAAAAGTGTTAGAGATATAAGTGCTATGGGAAAAATCTCTAGAAAGCATGTTGTGACATATATAGCCAAAATTTATAACTCTTCTAATGAACAACTGGTTTGTGAAAAAGTTGGAATTGTTTTCTTCAAAGAAATCTGACTCAAAAGTATGTTCTTAGATTTTTAAAAACTGATCCTGTCATATGGTATGTGAATATACCTCAATAAAACTGCTTAATAAACAAATATATAATTGTGCAAGAATAGCCAGAAATGGTAGCTATTACAGCAGGAGAAACAGAGAGAGATTGAGAGGTAAGAAATTTTCTTGTTTGTCTATTTTTTGTTTATTATTATTATTGAAATAATGAAAATGCTCTAATAATGATTGAAATGAATGCACAACTTTGTGATTATACCAAATACTATCGATTATAAACTTTGAATAATGTATATTAATATGTATCAATAGAATTGATTTGTTTTTTTAAAAAAATGATCCCAAATAACAATTTATCACCTGTATCACAAAGGCACATGTATTTGTGGCTGTGATGACGTAAAGGACAAGGTGATAGGAACAACAGGAGGCCTATTTCCACAGGTGTTTCAAAGGATGTGTCCTTTTGACCATTTTTGGAGACCCATACATTTCACTCTCATGACCTTGTAAGCTTTTCTGTTTCTCTTTGCCATTCTTCCCAGGACTATTCCAGAGGTGTAGGTGGGTTCTAACAGGGGGCTTGAGCTTGGAGGTAGGGCCTGAGGTGGCTGCTGCAGGAGGAAGTGCCACCTCTCTGTGTGTCTCAAGTCTTCCTGTCATAAAAGTCTTAACCACCAGTATTATTATTGTTTTATTATTATGTTCTTAAGGGACCACTTTTTCAGAATGGGCTCAGGGAGAGGAAACTTCCCTTCCTATCGTCCTCACCCCCCATCCAACATCCCACTTTCCCACCTTGGTTTGCTATGCTTGGGCAAGGAGAAAGATTTCCATTCTTTACCATTTAATCTCCTGTTGTACTTTGTGATAAATGCAGCTGCATCATTTGTTTCCTTGCCTAGATAATACATGTCTATAGTCCCACTCTCCCTAGGCCTCAGATCAGGAGCTCATAGATACAAATGAGCCACATTAACCTTGATTCTGAGATGTCAGTGACTCAAGTTCCCACTGGTATTGCTCTTGGGCTTCACTCATATATAAAAAATTCTGGGAACTTCCATGGAGTGTCTCACATGATTTCAAGAGCAAGTCTGTGCTCTTTGAGCACAGTTACTCTACTATTAAATCTGTGCTGGGCAACTGCCAGGGTGGCTGGGCAGCTGCCCTGACCACTGAGTTTCCACCATCTCTTGTTGGCCCAACACTTTCCACTGGTACCTGCGGCTGCTCTTCCAGGAGGGTGAAGCCAACTCATGTGTAACTTCAAGCTACAAAAGCTTTCAGAGACCAAAATAGCACTGCATTCTGCTAAAACTGCTTACTGCAAAAATGGAAGGGGAGAGGTGTGTAAGCCCCTCTTCATAGGTGTCAGACCTAGTGCCCAAGGTGGCACTGAGGAGGAGGTACCATGAGGCTTTTTTCCATGGAGGCCCCATACACACACTCACAAAACAGGCCTGTCCGTCCCTCAAAATATTCAGCTACATGGACAGAAACAGAGGGGCCCAGCTCCACACCCCCATCTCAGTTTAGGCTCATTTACAGTGAATTTGGGTTTTTCAAGAAGAACTCTGGTACTCAAAGAACTTATTTTAGTATACAGGAATTTCAGCTGCTGTTCATCTCATCAAGGAAATTGACAGCTCATCAATCTCAAAAGCAAAACCAGTGAACCATACTAAAAATTGACAATTGAAAATCATTATCAATAAAGATCTTGGAAGATAAACAGGGAAAAGAGAACCAATAACTTAATAATCATTGAAATACAATTTTGTTTCAATAGGCTTCAGGAAAGAAGACAACATTAACAAGTATTTTCATAATCAACTCTGAGATGGTGACCACCAAGTCTGGCTAAAAAAAGCTAACTGGACTCAAAGTAAAGTTTCAAGCAAAGCATGAATACTAATAACATAAGAAGTAGCGTAGCTCCTCATGGTAAGTGTTGGCGTCCAAGGAAGACATTTGAACCAAATGAGGTATTGGTTTAGTTTGGCGAATATGTCAATTTTCTTCTGGTAATAATTTTGGAAAACATAGGTTTTTCTTTTCCAGAAAAGATTCATTATTTTAATGAATCAATTGGGGTTTCAAGAAATGATTAAATATGTTTAATTTGTTTTCAGTTTCAGCAAAATGAGATAATTCATTCTCTAATTGGTTCAGTTAAGGTCAAGTCCCATGTCTAAAACAGATTGATAGGAATCTGGGTAATTTTATTTCTATGTCCTTTATTTCTCTCATATTTCCTTCCACTTCTCTTTTCCAAACATCTGTGGATCCCTTTATTTTGATCTCATTGATATTTTCTGTATCATATAATCACTTCTTCTCTACCCTCCCAAACTGAATTTATTTGCTCAATGGGTCCAAACTAGAACTACTGGAACGATATTCATTTTGACACACAGCGGGGACACTGATTTACCAGGAAGGCACCCATTTCGCTTATGCTTTCATTTTCCTTACACCAAGCTGCCATATAGTAACATCATACTGATAACATACATGTGGCACCAACGTGGCAAACAATTGAAGGTAACAATCTCTCTCAAAACACAAATGCCCAGAGAAATGTCAAATTTAGTACAAGTGCACCCAGCAACTTAAATAGACAATCTGTGTGATCAATGATAGAAATGACAGTTCAAAGAAGAAAGGATTCTTTTTTTTTGGAATTTTAGAATTGCAGTATAAAATTGGTTTTGTGTAATGTTGAATCTTGGAAGATATGGTCTCTTCTTAGATGTGAGAAGAATAACTGCGCAGAACTTTCTTACCTGTTATGGTGGCTTTGTTGATGGATGGTTGGTTGCACATGGGTGATCTTCTGACAAAGAGAAAAAAAAGACAAAACAGTAAAAATGTGGTGCTTGTTGATTTGAGTACTCTGAGTCATTTTGGATATGCCATTTTAATTTAAAGGATTACTTTTACGTTAGGACACGAAAATGAAGATTTTTTTCAGGCTAGCCAGTCATGTTCCTAGGTGTCCTTTGTACCATGGCTCAGATGACACATGTCAAAAAAGAAAACTGTTAAATCTCACGGTGATAGACTTTTGGGTAAACAAAGCTGATGTAAATGTCACAGTGACTCGACAGAAGAGGAAGTTCTTATTGATTGACTGTATTCAATTAAGCCAGAGCTTACACAGCAAACGCTGACTTTCTCAATTCAAAAAAGTAGTCAAGCTTCAATTGGTTTCTCTACGTTAGTATTAAAAAACTTTTAGTTTTGGTATAAAGTCTCATGATTTCCTGCACATTATCAGAAGTAAAGGATTCATTGTAAACCTTTTTACAATTAGAGAAGTTATTTAAAGTTTTCCTTTCCATTTTCTTATCTTGAGAAACTTCTCCGATACACTTATTAGAGAGAAATACCCTGGAGTTCCATTAATGACTTGTCCAAATAGTTGCTAGATAGGTGCCAAATAGATACTAGAGAGAATTTAGGACTAATAAAGTAAACACACTAGTTTGTACTCATCTTTAATTTTTCAGATGTTCTGTCCAAGTTCTACAAGATGATTATGAATCCCTTCAAGTAAAAACTATGCCACATGCCTAAATTTTACTTTCCACAGAGCCCAATACAATAATGTATCGAGTAGTAGTCACTGAGGGCTTAATAAATTAAATTGAGAAGGATACCATTTATGGGATGTCCATTAAAATTTTTTTTGAAAAACAGGTTCTTAAAATCGGCAGTTTTTAGCATATAGTGATCTTTTTTTGAAAAAAAAACCTTTAAAATTAGACATTTTCAAGAACATCTATAAAATCTTTTTTCCTTTCACCCCATGCCCAGAGCATGCCGTGCCTTAGAGAAAGCAGGGCTGAGGCGAGGAGGTCGGAGGGCCTGCGCTGGCTCCCCAGCCTGCTGGGCCATCGAACACTAAGCATTTAGTATGTGCCAGGCACTGTGCTAAATGAGTACTTTAGATGGATTATTGCATTTGATCCTTACAACAAACCTTGGAAGCAAGGAGTCTAATTATTCTCATTCTATCAATGAGGAAACCAATGTTTTGAGATGTTGAATAACTTGTTCAAAGTAAGAGCTGAGATTTGAACCTAAGCAATGTGATTTGAGGGCCTGCACTATACGGCCTTATTTTTAGGATGCTTTTGTGGAATCTGAATGCATAGCCACGCATGTGTGAATACACAGGCTCTTGCTGGACCTTGTTCAAATCTGCCTTCCTGAGAGGAAGAATCTCTTAGCAGGGTTGAGGATATGCTACTTTGGCTCCAGCGAGCATCTGGCTCTGCTTCTTTGTTCTTAAATTTATTGCTGTCATTTTGTGATTGAAATTTTGTAGTTGATTGCACATGTCCCAAACTACACTTCTGAATTATTACTTTTTATTATGAAATTAAAAAGGACAGTTTGGAACAGGATTAATGCTCCATAAAAAAGAAAGTTTAACATTTAAAACTTGCTCTGGAAGAGCAAGTAGTTGTCTTCTTGCTGTGAGACTATTATTTAAATAATTTTTATATTGAGTACTGTTTTCGTTCTTGCTCTGAAAATTTAGAAGGCACTTGGAAAGTAACAAATGAATGTTTTAAAACTTTTCTATAGTTTTGGCAAACCAAATCATTGATCTCCTCTTAATATCAATTGTACAACTGGCACCTGAGAACTTGATATCTCAACCCATAATGGCAAGCAGAAAATATGAATCATTTGACCCATGTCTACATTGTTACATCATTTAATGAAGAATGAGCCAGAACTCACTTCGGGAATGAAAATCTCATAGATAAGAATGAACAAGATGATAGAAACCAGTAGGAGGTTAACAAAAAGTCAGCAATGTGCATTTGTGTACACACGCAGGGGCCAGGGCTTCGACTGCACTCTTCCTAGATTTCTTTCCGGCAGCAAATAAAAAGGGTAGATTGTGCAAGGTAGCATATGTCCTTTGCAAAATCTGGAGGTCAGCTCAGAAATGTTCAGTGGCACCAGGGGTGCCCAGTGGGAGGGAAAAAACCTGATTCCCCCAGGCTCATCATATCACAAGCCAGAGTTATATCCACTTTGCTCTCCACTGATCAAAACAGAGCACAGCTGCATGTCGATAGTTTCCTGAGGACGCTGACTAGGTTTGAACCAGTAGAGGAGATACAAGTCCATATTTTCTAAAACGGAGACCACACAGACCTTTATTTGGAGGCTACCAGATAACACAGTTTGGTTGGCTATCACCCTGGGCTTGATTAGTTGTCAAGGCAGGGGGACGTTGAGGCTTCAGCTATGGTCTTATAGCCTCCTTAGCTGCTCATTTCCATTTCCAGCTCTTCTGTCTCTGAATCAGTTGAACACTCTATCCTGCAGAGAATGGGCCTCAGATTCTCTCTCCAGAGACAGAAGGGCCAGTCTGATGCCTTCTCATCTGTTTGATCCACTGTTTCCCTACCATGGTTTTAAATGCAGGTACCTAAGGGACGATGTTTAAAGGAGGCATAAAGAGAGTTGCAAAGTTTCTAGTTCTGCTTGTAAAGACAAAACTCCCAATTTCCTGGAAAAAATTGAGACTAAAAAATTTGGAGAGTAAAAACCAATCATTTCATCTCTCCTGCAGGACTGAGACTTTCCAAAGGGGAGGTGAATGTACTTAGGAGCTACCAAATGCCAGAAGGCCCCCAGTGGCCATTAGTGTAGAGCCAAGCTGCAGAGGAAACTTGTTTGGTGATGAGTAAATACCTCAGTGCACATGCTCAGGTGTCATATGCCGCATCACCATGTCACTCTTTCAGTCAACAAGCAGTTTACAGAGTGATTATTCTGTGCTCAGTGTCATGCTAGGCACCAGGAAAACAAATGTGAACAAGGTACAATCCTACTCACTAGGAAGTGACATTCTTAAGGAGTATCCAGACAAGCAAATGGCAACTGGAGCTCAGAGAGATACGTGCTCCAATATGGGGTAAGTACAAGAAGCAGGCAGAGGAGGAGGAAGGGCTTGTGGGGGTATGTCCATGCTGGGAGTGAGGGAAGATGTCTGAAAAGAAATTCTATTTAAGCTGAGACCTGAAGGATGAATTAAAGTTAGCCCAGTGGATGAAGAGGGGAAGAAGAGGACAAAGGTTTAGGCTGAGGAACAGGACCCGACAAACATGACAATGGGCTGGTGCTTCTGGGATCCATCCCAATTATTTACATTGTAGCATTTCCATTAATTTCATAGAAAGTTTTTCTATTGCAGGAAGCACTTGCACAATGACTAGAGCTTTCTGTATTCATGGAAAATGTGAATTTGGGAGGTCAATTATATTATTGTGGATTGGAAAGTTTGGATTTTAAAATTTCTCTGAGAAGTAGTAATTATTACAAAATTGTATACACTTAGATAAGTTATAATTTCAAATAAATTTCTAATCAGTGTTTTCTTAATATTGATTTAAAGAAATGTTTTTTTCTTCTAGAAAATTCTTTGGAGCTTATACTTTAATGATAATATTTTACTTATTATTAATAACAATTTCAAAATAATGGTCATTTAAACCATAACTAATCAATCTTTATTTAATCTTGGAAAATTAATTCTCCCTTTTAAGATTTTTCACCTTTATCAGAACCCCCAAATTATGGTCACTTCCAATTTCACTTTTCTCACATCTCTCAAACTCTTCCCCTGTTACCACAGAAATTACAATTGTATTAATTATTCCATGAACACTGCTTATCTGAAAGAATCAAAGATTTTTGTGCTTCTCCAAGTAATTGTTGTCTTAGAATTAAGAGAATGACTCTGAGTTGACTTTAAGGCTTGATGAGATTATTTGCCCATGGTTAATTTATGAAGTGCGCCCAAACTATAAAGTTACCTTGAGTGTAAATAACTGGGCAGAGGATTGAGTATGCCGGGTGATTTCTGACAGATGGGATCACTGTATTAATTTGTCATATTGCTTCATTCTGATATTAGAACCATCACTACAAAGTATTTATAGAAAATTAACAGGACATCATATGACTGAGTATAAGCAGTTAGACAACATGGCAACACTCAGAGAAATTTAATATATTACCTTTAGTTCAATCAATTTGAAAAAACACCATTTAGAAGTTCAGCAAGAAAGAGGGGGTAAAAACGGACAACTTACTTGCTAGGTGCTCGGTCTGGCAAATTAGTTAATGCAGCAAAGTTGTTTCGTACAGTTCGCAGGCTGGCCAAGACCTGAAAAAAAAAAAAGAATTGTTTAAACTTCTTGAAATAAAGGCCATCCTTAATGCAATTTAAGATGGTTTGACGATATAAAGAAATGGTGTGAATGAAAACTTGATATAGCCTACAAGTTAATTTCATGTACCACTAAAGAATCTCCTAGAGCTAGACTTTAAACTTGCACATATCTCTTTGAGATCCAGAGAGGTCAGACTTCAAGGAGTTTTCAGACATCTTTCCTCATTGTCTATGAATATGCTTACAGGACATGCAGAAGCAGCAGTTTCCACAGTGTTCCTAGATTCCTTAGCCACAAAAACAATATCCCAGGCAATACACATACAGCATTATTGCATTTTATGCAAATGGAATGTTGTGTGAATTTGAAATAATGTAATATAAAATATTAATAAATTTCACTCTATATGGATAAAAATTTAAACAAAATGATTACTTTCCAATTCTCTTTAAAAATTCACTAAGAATCCCATAATTTCAAAATTGGGCAAACTGAATACATTTGAAATTGTTTTTTCAGCTTTGCCACATGGCTACTTTAGCTAGTAAACAGAAATTCTTTTTCTTTTTTAAGGCCTTTTGAAATGTGGATTGTAAGACATCCTCAGGGATGCATGTCTCACATAAAATGCCTGGCACACAGAATAGACTCAATACAAATTTACTGAATAAGTGAATGCATAGACACAACATATCCACATACATGACAAGGCAGGACTAATTGGTTCTGCTGTCTCTGACAGTTCCTTCCTTTTTCTAATTTTAACGGAAGGAGTAACCAGCAAAAGAAATGGAAGTAAGCCTAGGTGAGAAGAGTTACAAGAATGCTATTGCCTTCTACCTCCCTCACTTTCTCCAAGAATGGGGCAAGTTTCCCACAGGGTGGCACCTATATCAGGTGGGATTATAGGTGATCTGGATCTTGTATTTGACAACCAGAATGCTATGTTTATCTAAAACACAGATGTCAATATCCTACTAGATATCATATAACAACCCAGGCTGCCTGGCTCTGTCACTTATTAAATGTGTGACCTTGAACAAGCTACAAAACTTCTCTGTGCCTCAGTTTCCTTAACTGCAAAACTGGGAGAATGATACCTACCCCACAGGGTTGTTATGAGGATTATATGGAAAGATAGGCCAAGTGCCAAGAACAGTGCCTGGCAAATAGGAAGTACTCAGTAAATATTAAGCTGTTACAGCAACATTACACTTGACTAATGATTTGGCCTGGGCATGGGGGATTTTACTAAACGCCTAACATTGATATAAGGGGGTCTCCACATTTCTAGTTGCTCCAAGGGTTCCAGACATTTTTCTAGAATTTTTACATCTGGCACCGGCCTAGTCTAAAGTTCTTAGACATTTTTGAAATTGGCATGAATATTTGTAAGTCCCAGGGGAGCTGTTTATGCTCTGGGGCAGCGAGCGACAGTCCTATTCCTGAAAGAGTTATAGTTCTTCCTAAGGTGCCAACCGTGATGAACTCAGTCACTGGAAAAACCTGGGTCATTATCACTCATAAACAGCCCTGAAAGGTCGTGCTGCCTATGACAGAGTATTCAAATAACCAACTGCTGACATCAGACCATGATGCCTTTCTTGCATGAAATCTTGAATGATGGAGAAATAAACTGGACCCACTGTCATTAAGTCATGAAGGCTTAGTTTATATTTTAAGAAGTGAATATCAAACAGACTAACAAAGCATTTTTAAATAAGATTATTGTACCAGTTAATCTATCCTTTGAAGTTTTAACCTCAGAATTCTAAGAATCTTACTCTAGGAAATAATAGTTAGGTGCATTGCATTTGACAGCTGGATAAATAAGAAACCGTATGGCAGGTAACTCATGTTCTACACTAATTTGAAAGGAAAACGTTAGTTCATGAAAGATAGACCATAATTGCTTTTCTGAAGGGAGGTTTCTGCCTCTGATAAAATAACAATATTAAATTAGGTGATTTTGTTTTGAGTTTTAATTTAGATTTTATATGTTTATTTTTGAATGAACTGTACCTTCATGTGGTACAGAATTTACACAGAACAAAAGGGGGGAAAGTAAAAAGTCTCTCCCTCAATAATAACAACAATAATCAAAATTATTGCTACTTTTGAGAGGAGGCAGGTAGATAAAATTGGGAAAGATAATCAGGGGTATTAAAATATTGGTGATGTTTTATTTCTTAAACCGATCCTTTTAGTATTACTCTTTATACTTTATATAATATTCTCTTATATGTATGAAACATTTCAAAATAAAAAGTAAAAAGGAAATCTCTTTCCCATTTCCTCTTCTAGGCAACTGACTTTTAAGTTGCCTCCTAAATTTTGCTTTTACAAACACAGTTGCAATAAAGAACCTTGTGGTACCTCTCTTTCTATCTGTGCAAGTATTGGATCATCGCTTTTTGTGGCAGGACAAATGACATTTTATAAATCTTACATTAAGCATTAACTATTATCCTCTCTAATGTGACATACATGCTATTGGCAGATGTGTAAATAAAAATTCCAGGAAAATCTTATAAGAGGTGTTGCCATGGGCCTAGCTGATTGGGCCTAGGCGTGTGTGCCACGAACACACTGTGTTGATCTTTTGTGCTCTCACTGGAGTTGTAGCATGTGGAGAGGGAAGCGTCTATTTTGTGGGGGAGAACTAGAAACAGTTTTACTCAAGCCTCTGCGTTAAGGCTCGGTTATTGTGTTGTTCTAGGTCGTGCCCACTCTCCCTGATTTCAACCCTTTAAGAACTGCAGTGAGAACTCTAACCTCCTTTTCACTTCTTTCTGTTTGCTAAGCAAAAACGTCCCTCAGGTTTTCTTTCACACAGTTCAGTGGTTCAAAAATCAAGGTAATTTCTTTCCAATCTGCCCCTCCAAGTGAAATAATTATCAGTCAAGGTAAAAAATATCTTGGGAATGGCGAGAAATAGATATACCTTGGGAAAGAAGTACAGGTAGTGCTATAGAAAACTTCTGAACAGAGCTGGCTCATATACTAGCCCATGGGGAGATAGTAAACATTATTTACACACACTTCTTGCAGACTCTTTTAGGTACTTCTAAACATTTATTAACCAATAGGATTCACTGAAAATGGAAGACAAATGTGGGCTTCATTAAATGGCTAAAAAATTGAACATAGCCTAAAATAAATATAGAGTTATATATTCATGATTTATTGAAAAGATTTGAAGAGGAGTTTGCTTTAAAAAAAAAAAAAAAAGGAGGCTGCAACAACATTCTTGTTAAAAACAACAACAACAACAACAAAAAACCTTGCTTTTTTTTTAAAGGCAGACTTTGAGAATTGTGTTTTTCATTCCATATACACTTTATACCGCTAGGCCGTGCCACTAGGTGGTACTAAAACACAGCCCACGAGTTGCCACTGTTCTGGAAAATTGAGGAGGCTTTTGAAAAAGAATTCCTTTCCTCTGTTTGCCTCCAGAAAAATTTGGAGTCAAATTACAATTATTTAGATAGAAAGGTCAGTTTGATCGAAAAGAAACCCTATTTCTACATTATGTTACAGCTAAACCATATGATATTGCTGGGTTTTGCAGGTCAAGAAAGGTTGACAATTTCATAGCATTTGTCATACAAAATACTTAGATTCCTAAAAGATGCTAGCTGTAATTTATTTTAATGAAGGCTAAAAAATAGAAGACTCTTAAATAACTATCTTCTTTCATAACCTGCCAGGGAGAGCCTGTTGGATTCAACAAGAATCGGGCTTGGGCAGGCCCAGGTCACTGCTGCTGGGTGAAATGGGAGGGGCAGGCATGCTTTAAAATATCAGCAATGTTCTATTTCTAAGAGAGTGCTAAAGTTCCGTAGCGTTAAGAACTTGTAATTTTTTTTTTTCTAAAATCATGCCTGGTGCTGTATTTTGGTAAGAATAAAATTAAAATGATTTGGTTGTTACTACTCTGAATTTTCGAACCAAGCATATCTCCTTAATCTAATATGAAAGACTCTCCAGGAATCCAGGACAATATGTGGGTGTTTTCTGCCTTTTC
Organism: Cabassous unicinctus; assembly: GCA_029593785.1. Taxonomy (NCBI): domain Eukaryota; kingdom Metazoa; phylum Chordata; class Mammalia; order Cingulata; family Chlamyphoridae; genus Cabassous; species Cabassous unicinctus. The sequence continues at coordinate 40,183 of JAQZBX010005123.1, read as the reverse complement.
CCTTAATCAAAGATTCCACTTCTTTTATCATGTTTTCAGATGAGAATTCTGGTTGACTTAGAGTTTTACAAAGGTAGCCCTATCACAAAGAGGAGGGCTGGTGGGATCAGGGACACCTGACTACAAAGAAGGGTTTCTTTTCGGTGTGTGCCTCCACAGTGCTCCGTCAGCACCCAAGAACCCTGGCCAGATTGCTGTTATACTTGTGGAAAGAAAATGCCAGTTGCTACGTGTCATGGTGTGGTGTGGTGGAGGGATTCCTCTCAACATCCCGGCTACATGTTTAAGGAAATACCCACAGCAAAGGAGCTCAACACAAACACTAGGAGACTATTTTCAAATTGAAATAAACAAAATATATAAAGCTGTCACTTTTTCAGGAGATAGAGGGGATGCTGAACTTGAAGGGGAAATCCTAAGAAATTGGAGGTGAAAAAGTTTAGGTTAAACACCAGCAAGAATTTCTAACCCTGATAGTGTTTTAGACATTGGGCAAGAATATGGAAGGATACTGTAGAATCTTTTCTGAGGATTACATCTATCCAAGAGGTGGTATATACCCTTGCATGAGTTTCTAAATTCTCTAATAACTTAGGTTTTCATTCTCTTATCTTCACAGGGGAATCAAGATTGGGAAAGAAAAGGGAGGGGTATTTTCATGCTTTACAGATACACTAAAAAAAACAGGTTCTCAAGAAGAGCTTGAAGATGAGTTTAGGGAAAGCTCTTTTAACACTTGGGACAGTGAAAGGCCATTTTTAAGAATCACGAGAAAGAAAATATGCACAGAAAAAAAAAACAAAAACTTAAAGGGATAGAAAGTAAAATGAATGTGAGTAGCAGTTATTTTGAGGGTTGAAATTATGGGAAATATCCTTTTTCTTCCCTTTGCTTAAATGATTTCATTTTGGAAGCAGTGTAGCTTTTTCACCAGAAGAATTTAGTGTGAAATTCTCATACTCCAAAATATGCTGGGAAAAGTGAAAAATTCTTTGGCCTAGTTGGCTAAATATTTCCCTGAGTGACTTGTCCAAAATCAGTAGTCTTCTGTCCATTGTAAAAGCAACTAAGGTATAAGGTATATAAGGCCAAATAATGTTGATATCCTTCAAGGGACATAACAACTTATATTTTTAGCATTATAATAGGTGGCATTAAATGGTAAGTGCTCTATCCTGTATTAAAAAAAGTGAGACATTAGTGGTCAGGTCAACAAAATATGTTAGTTGTGCCCAACAGGACTTAACAGAAAGCCACGGACAAATGGGCTCTAGCTGGGCCAGCGATCTTTTTAACCTGCTTTCCAAAGTATGCTCTATCAGTGGTCAAATTGTTCAATTCCTTCCTAATTCTAATAGAGCTTTCCAGGCACGATACCTGGCCATTCATACAAAGGGCCATTCATGAAAACTGTGATGAGGCCACTTAAAAAGAATCTGTAGTCACTGGGACAATGACCAACAAACACCCTTCAGAAGGTGTTCTGTGCCACTTAGCTAAGCATAAGCAACGTCTACTAACTACATTACGGGATTATTTTCAGGTACCAGTACACCTGCATATTACACAGCGCTGTCTTATATGCAAAGTTCCAGTTTCAAGGGTATTAGGTACACAACTTAATTATTTAAAGCACCGACCAACATAAACAGTATTTTAAACACATATTTTCCCCCAGTGTACTGAAATTTTATTAAATTTTTGGAGATTATCAGTAAACTACAGAAAATGCCCAATTATCTAAAAGACCAGATTTCTTCAGAATTTGAGAGCACCGATGGCAGGGACCAAGTTGAATTTATCTATTTGTTGGAGATTAGTAAATACTACTTGAAGTAAGACGACAAGGTATCATATATGGACAAGGTATTTTTTACTATATATATAGTATATATAGTGTGTATACACTTTAAAAAAATCTCTCTCTTTTTTTTTTTTTTTTTT
>JAQZBX010005123.1:12492-38139 GCA_029593785.1 Cabassous unicinctus | reverse complement strand
CTCATATTAATATTATTTTGCCTGATTTTATCTGTTCTCCCAGCCCTTGGCTCTTAGGTATAAATTTATGAATTCTGAAAAGAAATCAATTAAAAATCCTTAGACATCTATGAATTTATTATCACACACAAAAGATTAAAGCATGTAAGAGTGTGAATTATTTTGGACATAGAAATATAGTTTCTAGAAAGAACTCATGTTCTCCAGCAAAATCTTAAGCAAAAAAGACATTAACCACCTGAAATGGATGTTGGTCACACTCTGCTTTTTAAATGCCTCCAGTAATGAAAAAATTACCATTACACATTAAGTTATTCATGGATTTATGAAATTTTGGGTCTAAATTATAGCAATAATATAACATTTAAGACATTTGACAAAGAGAAAGAATTAGACATACTCCTGACCCCAAACACTGCTATCACTGCTATCATTTACTCTCTTACACAATGCCTATTATGACATTTTAGAGATGGAAGTGCCCTTATTGATTATCTGATAATACACTTAAAATTTATTACATGCTCTATTTTCTCGAAATGCTGCTACACATTGTACATGCCCTGTGTTATTTCAATCTCTTCACAACCATATAAGGTGGGTGCCCTTACCACTGTCATTTAAACAGAGGAAGAAACCAGGCTTGGAAAAGTTCGACCATATGCCAAGTTCAGTTAGCGAGAAGAGGGGAAGGGATTTGAACCAGGCAGACTGCCTCAACTGTCCAGCCCAGTCTCCCCATTTTCTGGACTTGGTAAAGAAGGCCTAGACAAATTGCCCAAGGTGCTACAGATGATTGTAACACAGTTTTGATTATAATCAGTATCACCTGCATTCTGATAGTTAACATTCTCATTATCAGTCAGACTTGGCTTTATGCCCCTCAGTGTCATGGGTTAAATCAGTTTTGTCCCGTTCTGTCCTCTGTCTGTCTATAGCAGTCCTCTCAACCTTGGCTGCATGATGAAATCACCTGGGAGCCTTTAAAAATACGGATGCCCGGATCCCACTGTCAGATTTTTAGAGTTAATTGGTCTGGGTGTGACTTGGGCAATGGGAAACAAGCTCTCTAGGTGATTTGAACGTGTACTTAAGGTTGAGAAGTTCTGGTCTGGACAAAGAATGGCTGGTCATCAACTCCTTTTTTTAATATTCTAAAACACTTTAGGTCATTGTATCACCTTCTTGCATTTGTGTCACATGGTTATAATAGTCTCAAGAGTTGTAGACATACAAGGAACAAATAAACATAAGCATATCATTCAGCTATATCTTTGTGCAAATGACAGGCAAAAAAGGGATAAATAAAGCATCAGGCTGAATTGGATTATTGAATTTCAAACAATGAACCAAGTGTAATTTAATCTGAGATATAGTGCTCTGCTACTAGAGCTTGTCAATTAAGGAAATATGGTCCCATTTAAATATATCATTTAGGTAATTTGTTATTGGAAGAAAAGACACTCTTTGGATCTATGGGTTTATAGAAACAGACTAACATAGCAAAGGTCATGTTCTCTACCATCACCTTTGGATCACTTGACTGAGCCATAGACTTTGCATTTGTATTTGATTGAAAATCAAATTATAAATCAGAAACTTACATCCCCAAATTTAATTTTTAGATCTGCAAGAAACCTGCTCATTCACCAAGCTGTGCTTACCTGAGCAAATGGAGTCACAATCAAGTCATCTCCATGTCTGAAAAATAAAACAAATCCTGTATTAGAAGTTACCGCTAACTCTATGACCACTATTGATCAATTTAAAATGCTATGTTCCATTTTTATAAATTCCCATAGAGAATTACAGTAAGTCCATCCTCATTCTTCAGCATATGTTCTTCCCAGGCACAGGGTTGAAAACATGTCTTCTGAGAGGCAGATGATAAGCACTTTCCAAATCCATGGGTAAAAAGAGAGTTTTCTTGATAATCAACCAAGGTCACTGTTGCTAATTAAGCACACAGGATACACAATAGTAGGAACTGATTCAAGCAGTTGGGTCTGAGTTTTGCTTTTGGCCTTTTATTGTAGGGTTCAGTAAGGGGTGTTGTGGAAGGAGGCAGCAACTTCAGTGGGTCCAGTGAGAGGCCCCTAGACCACTTCACATTTGGAGGTGTTTAGCATCATGTGTTCCTCATCATCGCGTGTAAATCTTGGACAGGCTAGGGACTATAGATGACATGGGACTGCATCATACGCTAATAAAAACCCAGTGAAACTTTTCAACTGACTCACGTCCCAGCCACTGGCGTTACGGGAGAATGTTACCAGGCGTGTGCTGTTGCCTGGGACACGGTGCAAGGTGTCAGCGTGACGTTCCACAGAGGCACAGCGAGAAGCAAGGAAGGTTGCGCAACAGTCTGCTCTGGAGGACAGTGAGAAACGTGGGGCCCAGGGTTATTTCATGGTATTATTTCTTAGCATGAATAATTTGTGAGCAGGATCTCCAAATTCTCCAATCTTTATTGATCTAGATAGCCCAAGTCCTTTAATCAAATGTGAATGCAGTCCTCCTACACAGAAAGCTTCCTGGACATGACCCCAAGTACACTGAAACTGAACCATTAGCTCACTTGAGAACAAGCTGAAAAGGACCCACGTGACCTAAAACAAAACTCAGGAAATAGGCTGCAGCACAGATAGCATATGGGTGATGTTAGCAAATGGATTGTTACCAATAATTAGACCAGTAGTGGTCATCATGCAAAAAAAATTAATGCGGAAATCTTGAAAATAAAAGTGTGGAAAATAGTGAGCAGAAATAGGTTAGGATATATAATTAGAATGCATTTAAAAGGAAACACATGTTATTTTGGATGGCCTTAGTTCCAGAATCACATGTTTAAAGGAGCTTCTGTAACTTGCAGAGACTATTCATAAAATCTGAGATTCAATGACAGCTGGACTTAGTCTTATCCTTCTTTTCCTTTTTCATTTATTTATTAATTAATTTATTTTTTTTGAGTTAGTGGGTCAGGGGATTAAACCCTGGACCTTGTATGTGGGAAGCCGGTGCTCAACCACTGAGCCACACTGGCTCCCTTGTGTTGGCTTTTTCATTTGTTTGCTTGTTGTTTTTTTTTGTTTTGTTTGTTTTTAGGAGGCACCGGGAACTAAACCCAGAACCTCCCATGTGGGAAGCAGGTGCTCAACTGCTTGAGCCACATCTATTCCCATTCTTATTTTTTTTAAGGACACAACCGGGGCACTGAGTGGTCATAAGGTCAAAAAGCTAATAAAAGGTAGAGCCAGAATGTCAACCAAAAAAGGTCTTCTGAGCCCAAACCCAGAATGACTCTTACCTAGACAGATGTAAGCATGAACATTTTTCATCTCAGACATAATCCTATAAACCATCCTATGGATTATAATCCTATAATCCATCGTATGGATATACCACTGAGCATTTGCAGGAGACAGCTAAGGATCCCATCTCTCAGGGATGGAGGGAGCATTCAACAAATCTCTAGGATCTTTCATTTAAAATAAATAAATTGAAACACTTAAAAACATGTGGGTTATCTTGATAATGCTTTCAGGCTTGTACTTTATAACTGATGACAAAGTCGTAGGAGAATTTGCATCTCATGTTGTTTTTACCTTTAAAAAAATTTTTTTTTTGGTGCTAACATATATATCAAAATTTCCCACTTTAGCCATTTTTAAGTATACAATTAAATGGTATTAATTACATTAATAATTTTGTGCTACTCTGTTGGTTTGAGTCTTTTCTGGACCCCAGAAAATTATGTTCTTAAATTCAACCTAGTGTGAAGCTTTGATTAGATTAGATCAGTTAGATTTGATTAGATTGCTCCAGTAGGGCGTAGCCCAAGGAGAGTTTTAATCCTCTTCCTGGAGTCCTTTATAAATGGAGGAATAAAAAGCACTGACACTGAAAAAAGCTGCAGATACATAGAAAAACCCAGAAGATGAGAGAGAAGACCCTGGGGAACAGAAACTGGAATCAATAGAACACAGAGGCAGAGAGGAAGCCACATTAGCCAGAAGCTGAAAGAGACAAGGCCCAGAGGAGAGGAGAGAGATGAACGGATACTGTCATGTGCCTGATCACCCACAGCTGAGCTCAGAGAGAAAGCATTTTTAGACGATGCTGCCATGTGCCTGATTGCTCACAGTTGCAACTTGGTGAGAAAGCACCTTTTGATGATGCCTTAGTTTGGACACTTTCATGGCCTCAGAACTGTAAGCTTCTAACCTAATAAATCCTTATTGTAAAAGCCAATCCATTTTTGGTGTATTGCATTGGCAACCTTTAGCAAACTAAAACAGCTACCATCAACACCATCCATTACCAAAACTTTTTCATCACCCTAAATAGAACTCTTTACTTTCCATTTCCTTCTTCCCAGTCCCTGATAGCCTCTATTGTACTTCTTATCTCTATGAATTTTCTTATTCTAGCTATTTCATATAAGAGAATTCATGTTCACACAATGCTTGTCCTTTTGTGCCTGACTGATGTCATTCAGCATCATGTTTTTAGGGTTCATCCATGTTGTAGCACATATCAGTACTACATTCATTTTTATGGCTAAATACTCTACCATCGTATGGATATACCACATTTTGTTTATCCATTCAACTACTGATGGACAACTTGGGCCGTTTTTACCTTTTGACTGTTGTGAATAATGCTACTTCACAATAATGAACATTGGTGTACAGGTATCTGTCTGAATCCCTGTTTTCAATACTTTGGGGGTATATTCCTAGTAGTGGAATTGCTGGGTCTATGTTTTCTTTTTGAGGAACCTCACTGTTTTTTATAATTGTTGTGGACTTTGCACCTAAATATCAAATTTGCCATCTGGAGGCACACACTTTAAAATTATTTCGGAGAACTTTTTGGCATAACCTTTTAACCATCATAATTTGCTGGTTTCATAGTAATATGTCTCATGGATTAAATGAGAGATGAATTCAAGTTCTGTACTCATATTTACGATTTCTTACTACACCTAAATGGGGGATAACCTGTAATTCAGTTCTACTAACAAATGTTTATAGGCTCATCTGTTCCAATACGCTAAGCTCTGAAGATGTAATGACAATTAAGCTTTCTGGCACTCCTTAGTGACTAGCAGGGGAGACAGAAGGAGAAATGAAAACTTTCAACATGACAAACCAAGTGCTTTGATAGAAGCACAAATAAGGAGCTGTAGAAGGACAGAGGAGGACATCTAAGTCGGCCCTCAGCTGTCTAGCCTACCCAGGAAGGCATTCCCAGGGAACGTGTCCGAGTTGAATCTGAAAGCACGAGCAGGAGTTGTCAGGTGCACCAGGGCACACAAACATTTCCTAAACTACATTGTTTAATTCATCCACAAATCATGAAACCTTTCCTGAGCATGTAAGATATATCAGGTATGGTGCTCAGGGTCTAGGTGCCAAGAAGGAGTATCCATTCTCGAGATGTTGACAGAAACATCAACTCAAAATTCTAAACCAAGGGTTTGAGTCCTATGATAACAACATGCACAGAGGACTGTGTGAACCAGGAGGAATTCTCAGCCTAGTGTGGAAGAGATGGGTGGAGAGGCTTCCAAGAGCAGGGAAAACTTGAACTAGCTTTTCTAAGATAAGGAAATGCTAATTAGGCGAAGGGGAAAGGACATTGATGCAACAGCTATTTTCTGAGTGCCTACTCCACGCCAGGCACAGTTCTGCTGCTGGGATCACATCAGTCAACAAAGAAGATAAGACTCTGCTCTCAGGAAGCTTACAGTCTTGTTGGGGGAGGAAGGCAATTAACAATAAACAACATAAATAAGCAAATATAGTACGTATGCAATTAGCATTTGGAGGATCTGGAGTTGGGCTGGAGGTGAGGGCAGGTCGCAATGTTCAATAAGATGGTGCAGTAGACTCATAGAGGAGTAAGATTCCAGCAAAAACTTGAGGAGATGAGGGAGGTAGCCATGGGATCAGAGCAGAAGAAGCAGTAGGCACAGACCAAACAGAAGGAGCAGCCTGGTGTGTGGAAAAAGCAGCAAGGGGACCAGCGTGGCTGGAGGCAGCAAGCAAGAGGGGACAAGGCCAAGGAGGCAGAGGAACATCCCGGGTGAAAGAACACAGTGCAGTTAAGGAGCTCCAATGAGGAGTTCAGTGATTCTAGAGAATAACACGCAAGGCAGGAAATGCAAGAAAAACAGTTGGTGGTTAGCCAGGCAGCAGATCACAGAGCCCTTTGTATGATGTGTAAAACAACTTGAATTTTACTCCGTGATGGAGGCTTGGGTTGAAATCCCAGCTCTGCCACGTACTAGCTGTGTGAATGTGTGGAAGTTATTAAACCTTTGAGCTCTTCATCTGTAAAATGGAGACAATAGTACATATATTTAGTGTTGTTTGGGGATTAAATGATTTAATGATGCAAAGTGCGGAGACAAGTACTTGGAACACATAGTGAATTTCAATAAACATTAGTTATAGCAGTAATTATTATAAGTAGTAAATATCTTATAGTACAATGACTTTTGCTTTCCTGTGCTGTCAAGAAATTGTAAAGACTCAGAAAATTGATGGTTAATAAAGACCATTGAGCCATTGTGATCAGCCTGTAAATGAGCGAGGGGTTTGAAGGGACAAGACTGTAAGTAGGGAGACAAGTGTGGAGGACAGAGGGGAAGAGAAACTACACGAAAACAGTGTTGTTTTTGGAAGTATTGCCACTTGGAATGAAAATAATCCATTTACTCTCCAATTAAAGAAGTTCATTCTTGGGGGTCAAAAGTTACAATTACTAAAACTTGAGCATTTTAGCAAGAATGACCAATAACCTTTTACCGAGGACTAAACAGTGTGAGAACAGAATCAAAGCAGTTCCAAATCACATGAGGTAATATCTTCCGATCTGGAGCTTTTCAGTGTAAAATTCCAAGCTACCTGTATGTATCCCCACAGACAGCTGTGAAGGTTTTTAGATAATGCTAAATGCATTTATCAGTCATCAAGTCCAAATGTTTACCTGCATTTAAAGAGCATCTTTGACTTCATATTCCTTTCTAGTACAAAAAGGAGAAACTGAGTTGCAGCTTTTTACTCATTTGCAATGGATAAATAAGCTAACACCTTTTCTACCAACACTAGTGAATGAGTTCTCACCTCACCACCTATGAGCAACTATACTTTATGGGTAAATGGCCCTATCTTATGCAGTTTTTACCCCTTCTTTGCTCCCAAATTATAAGTTCATAATAGATATAAGTAGCAACTTAGCCTGAAGTCTCCTTCACTGGTGCCCAGCAAAGGAATTCAATGCCTTGTTGACTTTAGCACTGTCTTTGAAATATGTTACAGCTATTTTTTTATTTCTTAAAACAAACTCTCCATATAATTACTTTTAAAATCAGAGTGTCAATATCCAACAAAATTGTCAATAATAATGGTAATATCTGTAAATAATTACGATTATTATAAAGTAATAAAGATAACTGACATTTATTGAGCACTAACTACTTTGCATTGATTGTCTCCTATGGACTTCTCTTGGCACATGAGCAGATGGCAGTTCAGGGAGGCCACATGGCCATGAAGTGCCAGAGCTGGGATTCGAATGCACGTGGTCTGACTGTGGAGGCTCTGCTCTCAAACGCTGTGCAAATCTGCATCTATAATATATTTATCAAATGCCAAAAGCACACCCAAAACCACGTCTCAATGTTTAGTACATTCACCATATTATGAAGATGTTATATTCATGATAAGGATAACAAGTAGAAAGATATGGAAATGCAAAATAAAAACACACACAAAAAGCCCCAAACAACAATAGATTACTGATGACTGACAAAACAAGTTCTGACCACCTACTACTGACTTTCCAAAATAAAATAACTAAATAAAATAATATTTGATTAACCATCCAGGTGATCATTCCAGCTGGGACAAATGTCATATGTCTATATTCAGAGAAGAATCAGACTGCACATAAGTCATATGCAACAGAGACCTCTGAAGATGGCATATGTGTGTGTACACATACACATTTACATGTAGATATCTAAGTATGTATTGTGTATATATATGTATTATACATGTTTGTGTGTATAATCTAAGGGAAATCTGGTGGTCTACTCTCAGTTGACACAAGCATTTGAGTTTTTCTGTTTTCTATATTTCAAATAAGGGGAGAAAAGGGTACTGTGGCAAGAAGAAAACCCACCACCATCCTTATCAAAACTATGAGAATTTAATATACTATTTTGTCTATATTACTCCATGGAAAAATCTCTAAAGAACCTCTGCTCTGCAAACATTACATCTTTAGGTATATTCCAGATGGTTAAATACATCATATAACTTTAGAAATGGATGTGACTTTAGAAGTCATTTAGTTTTCTGAAATTTTAAAGCATTTGCTCACTCCTGTTAACATCTAAAAAATTAAGGTCTGGTCTGATCTTCGGCCAAAAAAAATCCTTAAAACAAAATCCTTAGTTTTTGGCCTATGTGTGTTCATATAACTTTTTATTTTTATTTTTATTTTTTTACCGGGAGGTCCCGGGGATCGAACCCGAGTCCCTCCATATGGGAGATGGATGCCCAACCATTTGAGCCACATCTGTCCCCCCATATAACTTTTTAAAGCCTTGCACTGATGATAAAGCAAATGAATTTGGAATTTATGTAACTTAAATGCAAAATTCTCTAGTTTTAAGCATAATCCCTTCTTGATTAGTCAAAAAACAAAAATTAAGGCTTCATTAGAGAAAGTACAGGATGCTAACAAAAACCCTCAAATTTGTTAGTTATATGATGGGACAAAAAGCAAAACTATATATAATTTTTTTTTTCTAATATCAGTCATGAAAATGTATTTAGCACAGGTGTGTAGACATGTCACTTAGCATATTTAATTCTTTTATTTAATAAAAGCCAACACAACAGAGAGATTTTTCCAGGAATGTTGATGTCACAAGATATTGTCAGGAGCTCTGAGTACTAGTCTAAGAGTCTGACTTCCATAGAGGGGGAAAGAGGAAGGGGAAGTTCACAGGGAAGTTTTCACAAGTGCATTCACTCTGTGTTCTAGGAACAAGTTCTTCTTTCACAGCTTATCTTACTTGACAGTCCCTTTCTTAACGTCAGCGTCCCTACCCTTTTAGTTTCTCTCCAGGATGGTCTCCTTGGGGAAGAATTTATGGGTTTTTAGTGCAACAATTTTAAAGATCTTCATGTGGTAGAAAGATTTAGTGGATTAAAAAGAAGGGCTTGATCAAACAGAGTGCACTGGAGAGGGGGTGGTTTTCTGAATACCTACTCTGAGCTGGGCGTTGTGCTCTGCCGACACGGGGTATTTAATTGTGATGACTCTGCATTGGACGGATGCTCATATTCCCATTCTTAGATAAGGAACAAGGGTCTGGGAACTTAAGCAACTTGTTGGCAGTCATGTCACTGGCAAGTGGCAGAGTTCAGTGGTTCCAAGTGCCAGGCTGAGGCCTGGTGCTTACCCAATAAAAATTTCAGTAGTCTTTGCCAAAATGAGAGCTAACACGAACCATGGAGTGAGTTTTCAAAAAAAACTAAACATATTCCTTTTAAAAACACTCCTTGATCCTGAAATCATGCCCTTTCTTTTTTATTGAAGTGAAAATGCCTTTTAAAAATAAAATGATTGTATATATTTTACAGCAATTTTCTTGTTAATGTCCTTTACTCGACAAAGATAAGAATTAGCAGTCCTAGGTCAGTCTTTCCAGGTGATTTTTGAAATCTTCACTGGTTCATGAAATCCCATAAGAATGTACAGTATAGCTAGATTTGAACCCAGTCTTTAAAATACCATTTTATTTCTGTCATACCATGCTATGTTCTACATGCTCAGATGGAGTCAGACTATTTTGAAGCTACACGGAAGTACATATTCTACACTCTAGACCAGCACCATCTCATAAAACTCTTGGCAAAGAGGGAAATATTCTATCTCTGTGCTCTCCAATATGGAAGCCACTAGCCACATGTGGTCACTTAGAACTTGAAATGTGGCTACTGCAACTGAGAAGTAGAATTTTATTTTAATTTAGTGAATTTAAATTAAAAGAAAATCACATGTGGCTAATAGCTACCACACTGAACAGTATAGCTCTTGAGCAATCTTTACGAAACTTCAATTATACTTCTTCCAAGGAAGATAATGTTTTATATAACCAGGAAAAAAGTACCTACTCCAAACTTGGGAGCAAATGGACATTGATATTAACAAAACAAAAGTGCTCACTTGCAAAGACCCTATGTAAAAATATTGGCTCAGATGCCTGTCAAGATACTCCATCCCTTATAAGGAAATGAAAATTTTACTTTAATTGCTTTACTTATTTTATTGCATTTTCATCTAGAGACCACTGTACTTGTCAAAAGATGCCAAAAGAACCATCTTGCAAAAACAATTCATCAAAATTCACTAAGTTCAGGGTCAAAATACCTGGGTCCTACTTCATGATGTGTATGTGCGTGTGTGACCTTGGGTAAGACAACATTTTTGAGCAAAATTTTGTGATTTCTAAAATGGAGCTAAAGGTATTTTCCCTAGTTAGCTTATTTTTATTTGAGGATCAAATGCTAAACTGCATGAGTGAATTACACATAAACTCTAAAGACCATATACATGCAAAACAATTTTAGGAACATATTCCTATCTATGTATCCCTGAACATGTACCAAATACTTGTCAAATAACTAATGGCACGCACTTCATTCCCCAAAGCATCTCCCAGAGCTGAGACATCATGAGGTGACATGTTGTACCTATGAGTATCCTGAATTTGACCTGATGATGCTAGGTTTGATCATGACCCTTTTAAAACATACATTTATTACTTTGAAAGTGCTCCTATGCTGGGACAGCTGATTACAGACAAACTGTCTGCCTGAGATGCATCAGGTTCCTCTCCTGGATAAATAGTACAACCTGGGATATCTTTAACAAATGCAAAACAAAACAAAACAGAAAAAATATAGTAAAACATGCATTATAAATTTTACATATCCTTTATAATAGGTAAAATAAATGAATGGAACTCAAATACTGAAGCTGAAGAATATATATGATGATAATCAGGGTAGGCTAAACATTTGCTATATTAGAAACCATGCATGTATTTTCTAATTTTTCTCCCTAGGTCTGGTTTTTAGAATGCTGATGATAAACCAAGCCTGATTTATTATATGACCATCCTATATGGGAAATGACATAACTCTAGGTATCTTTGGTCAACCTTAAGAGATATAGCAGGGAGGCCGATGTGGCTCAAATGGTTGGGTGTCCATCTCCCATATGGAGGGACCTGGGTTTGATCCCTGGGACCTCCCAGTAAAAAGAAAAAAAAAACAAGAAAAATACAGAAAGTGTGCCGGCCGCTAGGCCCTGTACGGGGGTGGGCTGTCAGGCCCCGGCAAATGGGTGAGCCCCCCCATGCCCCACGCGTGGGTGTGCTGCTAGGCCCTGAGAACGGGTGTGCTGTCAGGCCCCGTGCTCAGGTGAGCCGTCAGGCCCCGTGAGTGGGTACACCGCCAGGCCCCGCGAGCAGGTGAAACCCTTAGCCCCATGCGTGGGTGCACCACCAGGCCCCGATGAGCCATGCAGCAAGATGATGACATAACAGGAGAGTGACACAAGGGAGAACCAAGACGAGACGCACTGAAAAACCAGGAACTAAGGTGGCGCAGGCGGTAGGACACCTCTCTCCCACGTCAGAGGTTCCGAGGATCGAATCCCAGTGAAGACAGGAGGAGAAGGATGAGAAGAGACACAGACACAGGAAACAGACACAGAGAATTGCCCAGCGAATGGACACAAAAACAGCAAAAACATGGGGTAGGGGATAGGATAAAAATGGATAAAAGTAAATAAATAAATAAATAAATAAATAATAGGATGGGTTGAGGGAAAAATACAGCAAATGTAAGGTATGGACTATAGTTAGTACTATAGTAATATTTTGATGATACTCTTTCATAATTTCTAACAAATGTTTCACAACAATGCAAGGTATTGGTGGTGGTGTGATATATGGGAGCCCTGTATGATGTTATGCATGTTTGTTTTGTAAGTTCACAACCTTCACTATACACTTACTGTTAATGTATGTTCATGTATGAATGATATACTTCAATTAAAAAAAAGTAAAAACAACTTAAAAAAAATAAGAATATATATGTGTAGCAGTTTGATATTATTGATGAATTCCAAAAGGAAATATTGGATTATGTTTGAAAACTGGTCTTTTTCTCTGGGTGTGATTAATTTACTATTAGGGCTTTGATTGGGCCATGTCAATAGGATGTTGAGTCCCCGAGCACCAAGGGAGAAAACGACATGGCAGAAGAGTTAGTTGGAGCTTTAATGCTGGAGCCCAGGGAAGTAAGTACACAGAGGAGCAGAGAAGCTGGGCCTGGAGAGAATCAAGCCCTGGGGAAAGAGACAGAGCCGGTCACCTGATAGTCTACAGCAGGCCTTGTGGAGACAGCAGGGCAGCTGACCCCAGAGAGAAACAAGCCCTGGGAAGAGAGGAACTCAGGAAGCCTGAAGTCTTGGCAGACATCAGCAGACATCTTGCTCAACATGTGGTAACAGACGTTGGTGAGGGAAGTAACTTATGCTTTATGGCCTGGTAACAGTAAGTTTCTACCCCAAATAAATACCCTTTATAAAAGCCAACAGATTTCTGGTATTTTGCATCAGCACCCCTTTGGCTGACTAAATACAATATGAAAAGACAAAAAAAGAATGCTGTCATCACACGAAATTAACTTTCAATTTAATGTAAAAGCATTCATTTTTTTTTAACCAACTGTCTTTTCTGCTTCCTTAAAATTGTGTTTATAAATTGAAAATGATAATGATTAGATGAAAGCTTTATTTCATTGCACTTTAAAAAAAATCAGGGGAAGCAGATGTGGCTCAAGCAGCTGAGTGCCTGCTTCCCACATGGGAGGTCCCGGGTTTGGGTGCTGGGTTTGGTTCCCGGTGCTTCCTACAAATAACAAAAACGAAATAACAAGCAAAAAAAACCCAAAAAAACCAACTCAGGGGAGGCAATGTGACTCGGTGGTTGAGTGCCAGCTTCCCACATACGAGGTCCCAGGGTTCAATCCCCAGCCCCAGTACCTCAAAAAAAAAAAAAAAATAAAATCACCACATGGACCTCAGCTAATACATAAATCAAAATGCATGTATTCTGGCAAAAAAGACACAAACAATAAAATAAACAAACAAAAAATAACCAGCCAAGGAAACAAAACTGGCCTTCATATTTATAATAAATTCAGTTTGAAGCTCTTTAAGTAGCAAAGAGGGAATGAATTTTGAGACATGGAAACGTATCTGCTTGCAGCCTGTTCTCCCTCTAAGTGAAACAATGGATGATTTCAAAGGTCTTGGGACCATTCATGACATTTACTAGGAGACAATGTCATCCACTGAATTGCTTAAATGATTTCCCGCCACATTGAAGCCTCCGCGTTTGCAGAGGTGTGTCTCTTTCTCTTTCTGCTTTTAATCCGTCTGCCTCTAATGAGAGGGCTGAAGGAATTGATGCCTTAACTACGATTAGACACAACTGTCCAGAATTCAATAACAGCCAATTTTTCTTGACCCCAGGTTAGGAAAACTCCTGAAGTCTCAAGACAATTAAAGGAAGATGACGCAAAGCCTAAGAAACTGCAATAGGCAGATTGAACAATCAGGGGTGTTTCTTTAGCAAATCTGGCCTGAACCAAATCACAAAGTGCCAGAGAATCTGACAAGAAAGCCCAGCGTCTGATATTTCTGACTTGATTTTTCTTAAGACACAGGTCTGATAGAAGGCTTTTCTTCTCCATATTTGTAATAGCACATCTATTAAATGTTTCAAATTGCAGAGATTTGGTCAGGGTGATTTAATAAGAATACTCCCAATTACATCTTATCTCAAGAAACAGATCACAAAAATGTTCCAACAGTGTGATAACTTTACCTTATATGGCTCGCAAAACAGTACAGAAGACATGTGAGAACAATTCACTTTGGAACTAAGGCTGTTTGACACTCAAAATAAACACTTAAAGTGATTGATGTGTAAGTGAAAATGGGGATTTGCATAGGAATCTCAATATTGACTGAATATATCCCCTCTTTCTTTTTTTTTTCCCTTAGGAAAATAAAAAAGGCAGGAATGCATGATCCAAGCAAAGTTTTGTCATGTTTGTCATGGATTTCTGGTTTCTTCAAATAATGCCCTAGTATGGAATAGGTCCTATCGATATTTACTGAATGAATAAAAAAATGACTTTTTCAAAATTGCCAATCAGTTAATATGCTCCTTTTATTTAGAATGTGGCATAAGACACAGATCAGTGGCCTCCTATAAAACCAACTTTCTGCTTTTTTTAAGTCTATCACCATTTAACCCCACCTCCACGATCAAGATTTAAAGTTCAGAAAATTTCTCTTTTATCATACACTGGAGCATGGTTTTGATTATTGTCTTCTTTAATACATACAGGAAAACTCGAGTGTTGGGGTGAAAAACAAGAGAGAGCAAGTAAGCAAGGCACAGTGTCGCCAAGTGACTGAACCAGAACCTCTTTTGTAAAGGCCCCTTGCCCCTTATTATTCCAAGAGACAGGAACCGATAATTTTTGACAGAGGTTCATGCATCCAGGGCCCACACTGCATTGAGAGCACTATCCTGTTACTGGGTGAGCTTTTTTCCTTGAAGATGGTTTTTAAAATTTCTTTAGTTTAGTTGTTTTCTTTTACTAATAAATTGCTCCCAGAGATTGTGTTCTATTGGTATACACTGAAAACTAGGCCAGCTGTTCCTTGACCAATGTCTATTCAAATCTTGCTCTCTAGCAGGGATCTGATGTCTCTTGGGATTGTGGGGCAATGGCTTTTATTATTAAGCCTTTCTTTCCCTCACATTTTTCTATAGGCAGATGCTACCTTTCATAAAAAATATTGCCTGATGCAAAAGCATAACTGCATAAGCAAACGTTTGCAAATTTAAATAATTCATCTTTACATTGCTGTTTCTCATAGGTATGGGAGTTGAGCGAGTCTTGGGTGACTATTTCTCTCATTATTATTGTTTTACCATCATTTAAATTAGAGTCCATACACAGAGGGGTATGCTGGGTATGAAGGAGATCCAGAAAAGAAAACTGTATGCTAAATATTATGGTCAGTTCTCCTAAAGATGTACTAGACATGTCGTAGCCTTATCATAAAACTAATGAATTACTAGTGGGTTTGATCAGTTTCCATTTCTTTTTCCCATGGTTTTAAGTACTTTTCATGATTAATATTTCCCTCTCTGTATTGCCTAAGACTTCAGGGTATATCTCTTAATTTGGTAGTGACAAGTATGGGATATTAGTACATATAACTCAATCCATTTATCCTTTTATAAGGTTGGATCACAGTGATACAGGTACCAAACACGTTGACACCATCTCACTGCAATGATGCATTGTAGTCAACTATTTTTACCCAGTGGCATTAAAAAAACATGCCTATTCAAGATGTCAGGAGATTAGGATTTCCTTTTTATGGCTTTAATTTTTTAGAATGACATCAGAACTATAAAATGTATATTCTTCTGGTCTTTCTAATCTCTTAATTCAAGGACTGAAGAAGCATGTCTAACTAATTTATAAGTATTATATTACCATTCATAGAACTCCTGTTTTTATTGAATCAAAAATAAAATGACCTCAGTGAATGGACAAAGGGCAAAGAGCCAGAATTAAAAAAAAAAAAAAAAAAAAAAAAGATAGCAAAAAGGTATTCTGTTGGCAGATGACCTTAGAATATTCTGCCAATTGATATGTGCTTTAATGGCCAGAGTGAGTGTTTGCATCAATATTCCACAATAATAATAGAAATAGTGCATTCTTGATATGGCCAACCCATAGGAAATTGGAGAAAAAGCCTGGCCTATGTGGCTCATTACAGAAATAATATAACTTTTGATAAGAATAAAAGATTTTGGCTAACTAGGGTCCTAATAGAACTGAGAATAGGAGCAATTCCTTACTCTAGAGTTCATCAGAAAGTTCATGGCTTGAACCTGTTGAATTGTTTAACTTTTTTCTTAACAAAACTTCTATTCACATAGAGATTTGATTTTGTTCCAGTCTTCAGGACATGAATAAACACCCTAATCCAGAGGTTCTCAAACATTCTTAGTTCATGGCATATAGCAACAGCTGAACCTTAGTTTAGTAAAGATATATATCACATGAACACATGTCATGATCTTAAGTAGAAGTTCTGAAATACCTCAAGTTCTTTGTTCACCGGGTGACCAACCGATCTTGCTGTGTGTTTTCCTTGAAAATTTAAAATACCCCTGGGCACCATGTGGGTCCTCTGCAATGCCCCAGGGTACATTAGTGCACATTTTGACACTAGTCCCATTATTCCTACATTATAAAGAGTGGTGAGAGCAGCCCTTGATGGGAAAAGGAATGGTTTGACCATGGTACCACTCTGTGTTTATTTAATGGAAGAGGGCTTCCAGTCGGCAAATCAGGGGCAGATGCTTATCAGCAAAATAAGATCTAAAACCTAGCTAAGAGAGGGGCTACACACTCCTCATGTAGATCCAGTGAGGACTAGAATCCTTGTAATTCAACATCTTTTTATTTTTATTTTTAGAGATACCCTCTCTAATAAGCTGAAGGAAGAAAAATATAATCTGGAATAGAAGATATGAATAGACACACAGACATTCATTCTTTCTTTTGAAACTCAGGACTAGAGGCAAAACCACCCTTCTATTCAGTAGGCAAAAGAAATGGAGTAAATTGGCTCTGACTGAAAACCCACATTAGAGGCACAAGAAGTGGCCAGAGACGTGCCGATTGCTAAAGAAAGTATAACGGTTTGAGATGGTACTGGGGGATGTTGTCTACCAGCAGAAAGAATGCCCACGTGGGACACTTTGAAGGCCTAATCAAATTTGAAGTGACCTAAATTTCCGAATGGTGCATGGGGACTGATTAGCTAGATCGGTAAGTATGACTAGTCTTTTATGGTATTGCAAGTCCAATCACCTCCTCCTTATTGCCTCACCCACCCCTGACACACATATTCTGCATGATGAGTCAAGTATGGAAGTGTAATTAAAGAGCTACTAGGACCGTCTTTGGATTCTGTATGTTAGTGCTTATTCAGCAGAGGATGGGGAATAGAGGGCCCATTTTTAAGTCAAGTGGTTTGAGAGGTGGCTTGTATTCAATAAACTCATTATGTTTTGTGCCTAAATTCTCTTTCACCATTCCTATTTGTCTTATCATTGAAAATTATCCTGTTAAATTTTGCAAAGTATTGTATCTTTGTGTACTTGCCAATACACACAACATTATATTATTGAATGAAGTGCCATGACAGAAATAACTGTTATTCAGAAACTGAAATAATTTTAAAGCATTCTGAAGAATTTGAGGGAAAAAAACTATAGACATATTTATGTAACTGTTATGTAATTATTAGTTTCTTCATGACAGCACTTGGGCAACCTGTTATCCAGTTTTTCTTACTGTTATAAAATATTTTGAAAGATTAATGACAGTTTAAATTTACGTCTCATTTATTTATTTCTTTAATGAAATCATGCTAACACTTAAATTTTTCCTGTTCCTTATTTTCTTCTTAAGAATTAAGTTACTTTTGGGGCATGTATATTTAACAAACTATGTGACAGTCTTCTGAGCAGAAGCTGCCAGAAAATTTTCATCTGCCTCAAATAAGCTAATTTTTTTAGATGCTGGGGTTTAGCTTAGTCCTATAGACTTGTATATATTTTCCCAGAGTCAGTCACCTATTTGCTTTATTATTTCTTAAAATAAAACTGAAAACCAGATTTTGATTGTACTGAGTAATTCATTTAGTCAAATGAATGTGGGCAACAGGTACTTCTGTTTCTCCGCAGGTTTTACTGAAGTATTTCGTAGCACTTTGTTTATAAAGACATCATCAAAATTATGTTCGACTGGAAATGATCAAAATATTTGTTGTTTTGTTAAAAAAAAAGATTAAGCTCTCTGGACCCTGGTTCTTTCTTCTATAAAATGGTATCATAATGTTTCTGGCTACAGGACTGTGAGAAATAGCAAATGAGGCAGCAGATATGAAGATACTTTGAAAAGTGAAGGGTGATATATACATACCAATGTGTATTATTATTATAACTACCATTATTATTATTTTCTCTTTTAGTTCAGAGATTTCCCTAGTGTCTCTTTATAGAAGATAATATGAGAACATCTTCTCTATTAGGAGGTGATTCTTTTACTTCTCATTTTCCCAACAAATTAAATAATTAAACTTAAAGAATATTTAAACATTTCCAAAATATTTCATTCAAATAGGGGAATCACAAAACCTTCATTGGTACAATTTGTGTTTGAAATTTCTAAGGGCTTGTCTCAGTAGGAAAACTTAACTAGAATAATAAATATAAAACCATTAAAAGTGATTAAAATATACTATAATGTCATTCTCTATAAAGCACAGTTGAATTACAGACATGGGACAATCTTCACAGAATTTATTGTAAACTAGAGAAGATAAGAAAATGGAGGTTTACACATGACCACCTGAGAAGTCAAATGAGGATAAGGTATTTCCTTTATGTATAGAAGGTATGTGTAGTATCAGACTGAATACTGAAACAGTACTTTATTCTGTTCACATTTCTTTCCACAGAACCTTTCTCTCACTGGTAGAATGTTTTCCTGGGTCAAAGGAAAACCTTATTGCACCAATGTAAATATCTAGGAGAATGGGAAAGTTGAACATGTTGAGACATTCTTTTTCAATACTATATGGTATGGCATAATAGCCAGATTAAATTTGTCATTCTTACGTGTCAGATAAAGAACCTCTTATAAAGGGCAAAAATGAGGTAATCCTTGCAAGTTTGCTTTGGAAACAAAAGAACTATTTAAATATGAAATATAGACTTTTTATAAAATACATGTGCATATTTAAGTTTTATTAACTTGAGTAGGGGGTATGAAAGAAACAATTTATACACTTGTACCAAAAAATCAACTTAAAACAAAATAGAATACATAACTACATAAAATAGAGTCCATTTATTTACTCTGAATATTTCCCTGGCCTCTATTTAAACCAAAGCTGCTCATCTTTGATGAACTTGGTCTAAATGACTTTCTACCTGGTTATTCATCCTTTCAACACTATTAGTATCTGCTGGGATGTTCAGCAGGCTTCTCCTCACCTCTATTCTATTCTCTTTTTTGATCTGCATAGTGGCTCTTTTAAGCCTTTTTCTCTCTTCTCTTCTGTCCCTATCTCTTTCTTCTATACTTGCTACCTGAATGAAAGAGTAGAGATCATTAGCCATAAATTCCCTAAATGTTTCAACCCTCTATCTTCTTTTTTTCTACCACAAGAATACAGGACTTGTCTCTACTACTTTCCCAAGAATAGTCCCTTTACTTGAGCACATAATCTTATTTTTTTGTCAACAGGAGCTCCATATTTAACCCCTTTTTGTTGAATTTGTTGTCTCTTTTTCTCTTCTGGAGCTTTTCCTCAGCTCAAGTTTCCTGAATTTAAAAAAAAAAAAAAAAGTTCCCTTGAAACTGAGTCTCTCAAGCAACATTAATTCTTTCTCCTCTCCTTCCTTATCGGCCTTTAAAAAAGGTGCCTGTACTTTCTGGGCTCTCCACTTCCAATTCACTCCCCAACCACTGGGCTTCTAATCCAATGACTTCACTAAGACTCTTCACATTCACTTGTCATCCAAATACCTAGTAATTACAGATGGTAATTTTAATTTCTCCTGGTCCTCTAGACTGTTATTTCTGCTCTCTGTCCTTAATTCTTAACTGTTGCTTTCTTTCTCTTAGAGTTTAATCCTCAGTGTGTAAAAGCCAAATTCATTACCTGTTACTTGTGCTTACGCTGTCCATTCTCCATCCTGTGTTCCTCATGTCCAGTGTTATCTGATTCTCCTTCCCCACTGGCCAGCCCCAAATACACACACACACACACACACACACACACACACACACACAGAACATTCAGTAAGCCTCTTGCCTTTGGCTCAATGTTTGGTACAGACCTTCAACTTTATTTCTATGAATTTCTACATGATCCACCTTTCCGAAGTCACTCTGCTATGTAATTATTTAACAATAGAGTCATCAGAGTATGATAAAAACAAGAATATGATCAGCCAACCCCCAGTTAAAAAATTCTGTGACTCACAGGTCAACATAGACTATGTTTGAATCTCCTTTCTCTATTGCCACATTTCCCTAGTTGCACCAAGTGGATTGTCATTCCTTAATTGTGCCGTGATTTTCCATGCCTCACATTTGCAATGTCATTCCCTTAGACTGGCGTTTCCTGTAGCTTTTTCCTGGTTGGTAAACTGTTACTCTTCTCTCCATGCATTTGCAGTGCTTTGTAAACACCTCAAAGATGGCACTCACCGTATTTTATTATAACAGTCTAAAATGCTAGACTTCCCCTAACACCAGATTACAAGCTTTGAGCATACTTTAGTTGTTCAATAAGTGTTTTCATTATGTGTGAATAAGTAAATAAGTGTTTTGAATTTTCAAACCTGAAAAAGTGGGATAAAAATAGCAGCAATAAGAACATTGGGAAAAGGAAGTTGTTTCCGGGAGAGATGTGACCATCACTAACACAGCCTATTGGTGATCAGTGTATTAATTGAGTGTCAGGTCATAGTTGAACGAGAAAGTGCATATTTCCAGAAGGCAATTAAGTAATCGAGATCTGGCGGTCTACTGAGGTTGCAGGGCCAGAGACACTGAGTAAAAAGTCATCTGATCATTGAACCCACAACACTAAAGAATTCTTCAAAGTAGAGAGTGCAGAGGGCCAGGGGCTTTGCTTTGGGGAGAGGTATCAAATTAAGGGGTGATAAGAAGAGGTGGTGAAGGAGAGGTTGGTGAAGAGGAGGGCAGAAAGAGCATGACAATGATGAAAGCTAGGTGACTGGCTGCACCTTGCAATAACTGGCAGCATGCCTTTCTACTTGTGGGTGAGCGATAAATATTACTTGAATTAAATGGACTTTCAGAGGTTGATGTGAATGGAAGTTATTCAGGATATGAAGGCAAAACAGCCTGGAGAGGAAAGGGAGAGAGCAAATGTAGAGCACTGGGATGGGAGGTTGGAGGAATAGATATAACTTATTGAAGTTTCCTGGCCAAAAAAGCAGGTGAAATAAAACGGTAGATTGAATATTTTTTGAAAGATGGTATAGACCTGTACATGATTAATGGTTGTTGGTGAGATGCTTTTAACTGTAGTTTACAAGGACACAATTTAATGCTTACATACTGTCTTTTCAATTAAATTTTTGATCTAAGACCTATCACTCCATAAGACCATTGGTTATTTGAGACCAAGAACTTTATATTATACTTCTCTTATATCTCCTGCAGTGATTTGAACAGGGACAGCTACACAATAGGAGTTTAATAATTCAGTTTTTGATTCAAGATGATTGTAGTTTAGTCACTCTATCGTTGGGAGAATAGAACATAAATAGCATGATAATTTTGCAACTGCTAATAAGATGGCAACCAAGAACCATAGTTTATAAAAATAAACTAGAACTCCATTTAAACCTCTTGGGATACCTTGATGATCTGTTAGGCTATCTAGAACAACACTAGACTCTCAGAGGTCCCATATAATGTAATTTCTACAACAAGATGATTTGCTATCCTTTTAAAAGTTTTTAAGACGGTGTAATTAAAAAAAATAAAAATTTGTTATTGAACACATGTCTATATCCAGAGAAGGAAAGTGGGGGACCAACTCTATGCTCAGACAGAATTACCACAAATGTCAGTGCAGGTGTTAAGCGAGCGTGAGCTAATAATTAAAACTCCTGAACATAGAAAGTTAATGAACACTACAATAAACACAAGAATGGAAAGTGCCAAGAAAATGAACTAACAGTGGTATGTGATCTGGGAACCTGCTATCAGTTTCAATTGTTTTTCCAAGCTGTCCCATGTCTTAAATGATATTCAAATCTGTCTAATGTTTTCTGTGCTTGCTTCTGGCAACAAATGGTTTAATTTGGGCAAAAGCCCACAAAGATCTCTCTAATGATCTGGCAAACCAGTGTTAACATCTGTATGGTACGTCAATGGAGATATACTCAACATGCTATATACTCTATTAGCACAGGATTTTCAAACTGAGTTTAAAGTTTTTTGAAATATGAGAAAATAGCCATATGTCTGGATAGCTAAAAATCAGATCATATATGAATGTAAGCTACTGTTTTACTGTAAAAGTTGGAGTTAAATATTTCTCACTTTTTTCAGACAATATATTTTCTGGGAAAAGAAATGTTTCTTATCAAGGGTGACAGTACAATCAGGTTAAATCTACCATTAATTTTTAGCTTGTAAAATTTCACTCATTATTCTTTGCATATTAGAGGAGAGTGGTATAGCCAAACAAAACTGATTGCTCTCATCACATCATCAACTTGAGAAATAAATATACTTGATTTTCCATAGAAGCTCCCTCTTCTCTTTGACCACCCTGATACTTACATATCACTGGCAATGGAGGAGTTCCGGGACATAGACTTTGGAGAGAGGTCATAATCGCTGTCGGATCGATACAAGAAGGACTCCCGACGTTGACTGTGGACAAAGTTTGCTTGGAGAATTAGCCCAGATCCTGGGCTTGTCATGGGATCCAAGGGACTCCGTCCCGCAGATGTGCCATTGTCCACATCAAAACTGTAAAAGAAGGAGAAGGAATTGCATAGCTGTGAACACTTGCATGTCGACATTTTAGCAAAGGGAAAGGGCTGCAGGTTAGGAACTGCAGTGGGAACATCTACTGCTGTTTTATATTTTTAAACACCTGACAATATTTTTAAAATTTATTCTGATTTTTTAATAAAAATATTTGTGGGCTTACAGAACAACCATGCATAAAATACAGCATTCCTATATACCATCCCACAACCAAGCCCTTGCATTGGTGTGGACATTTGTTGCAATTGATGATAGCACATTTTTAATTGTATTATTAATTAAAGTCCATGAAAAACATAGCGACTTCATAGGCTTGTTTTCCTAAGCTTTGGGATGCTATTGTTAACTGACCAGACATAAGCTGTAAGTCTCTCTAAAATAAATTTCAATTAAAAAGGAACCATTCTATAAAGAATATTGGTTAAGCCATTCTCTTGTG
Organism: Cabassous unicinctus; assembly: GCA_029593785.1. Classification (NCBI taxonomy): domain Eukaryota; kingdom Metazoa; phylum Chordata; class Mammalia; order Cingulata; family Chlamyphoridae; genus Cabassous; species Cabassous unicinctus. Next base: position 14,886 of record JAQZBX010005123.1, on the reverse strand, counting down.
CACAAAATTCCCTCCCTGGAAAAGAACAAACAAATAGTAATTTGAGTTCAATTCAACAAGTGCCCATTATGTGCCTAATATCTTTTCCCACCCCATCCTCCATCAAAACCCAGGCTTCTTTCCCTCTCCCCTACACCTATCCAATCACTAATTTCTGTTCTATCCACTTTCCTCCATCCCTACTTTCAGTACATTAAATTTGAGATTCCACCAGCTGTCACCTGGATTACTCTCACAGCCTTTAAATTAGTCTCCAGAATCTAATCCGTTTCCACCCAGTTCTAAGAGTGATTCTTCATAAAATGCAAATATGACTATGTCATTCCTCAGCTTAGAACCCTTCAGTAGCTTACTCTCGCCCTCAGGATAAAGTTCAAAGTCCTTAGCTAGACTTCTTCACATTCTACTCTCAATTACAATGGACCATCTTCCCAAGCTCCACTTGTAACCATCTTCCATCAGGCGCTCCACATCATACACATACTGACCCACCTCCTCTTTGTCACAGGTTATTGCAACCTGAACATCCTCCCTAATTGTTTCCTGCTTCCCTGCCACCCTTCTTTTTCCCTATCTAATTGTTACTCATCCTTAAGGAAAAACCTGCCCTGATACCTCAATTCTTTAAATTAAACAGGATTTATGTTGATTCCCTTCAATATCAAGATATTCTTACTATTAGTTAAAAAAAAAAAAAAGTAAATATCCTCTCCTTGCTATGCATGAACAGAAATACAGAAGATATAGGAGTGTGATTTCTGGTTGAGTTTTTCTCAGTTCAATAGAGAAAAAATTCAGTAGTTTGTATTTTATTATAATTATAATAAAATTCAATTTACTTAAGCATGTCTTACTTATAAAGCCACTCCATTATAAGTTTTGGAACCAATACTTCTAAATATCGTAAAACATTTAATATTAAAAAAAATATTCCATTTTAAAACCAAAACATTTATTAATATGCCAGAAGAAAATCCCCATCAGGGGATTATCTAGCTTTGATATTTTTCTTTGTAGGTTGTAATATAATAACGTGTCCACTAGATGGAGATCATTTTCTTAAATAAAGAAAATCTCTTAAACCAATTATCTATATTTCTTAGACTCATGAGAATAACCTCTTAAATATTACCCCCAAAATAAAACCTGAAAATCTGTAGGAAATGGTTACCAAATATTGATAAAATCACATTAATCTAAGAAATATTATTATTAGCTTTACAGACAGATTGAAATGAAAACCTAAAAAATGAATAGTTTTATTAGACTCTTACTAAAAAAAAAAAAAGTTTGAGGAGATTTAACTGAATTCCCACAACAGAGCACTTAATGTCTGTTAGGTCAGGATAAGATAATCTGAGGGCGCCTGTGTGATCACTCTCAATTTTGGTAACACAAGCTTTCTCAGAATACAATTTGTGCTGAGCACTGGATCCAGGGTCTGAGGTAATTTGCATGGTTGGTTTCCATTACATCAAATGCTCCTATAATCAAAATTCATTATCAAGGAAAAGTATTATTACTGAGAATCATTAGGTCAAAGCATTAGTAAATGTCAGTATTGGTAAATGACTATACAAAAGAAGAGACTTCAGAACCCTGATGTAAAATAGCGACTGTAGTTAACTGTACACTTATAATAATATTCTCTCATCAGTTATAACGCAGTTAGAGCACAGGTATCATGCTAAGGCATGAAATGGGAGCAGCTGTATGGGAACTGTATTTTCTGGATATCTTTCTGTAAACCTACAACTCCTCTGATAAAAAAAAAAAGTAATAAAATTTTTTAAAAATTAAAAAAGGAGACTTTTATTAGGAAAGACTCAATGAACTTTTATAGTTTCTCCTTTGTCCTTACATGAGCACCTGAATAAATACAGAGATATTCAACATTGTACCTCCCTATGAGGCACTGAAGTCTAGATAAGGCAACCTAACATGAAGCAGTCAGAGAAAAAGAACAAAACATATGACATAGCTGTGTTGAATAGTATATGAAAGTGAAATACTACGTTATATTCTATCGACAATCAGAAATGGATTGAGACAATGCAAGGGAGCACAGGAAGCTTAAGACATAAGAAAAGGATTTGTGTCGTTGAAGGATAGGAAAGAAATGTCCAGGCAGAGTAGAGCTGGAGTGGGAGTAGAAGGTGCTTGGATGCTCTGTGAAGCAGTCAAAGCAAACCCAAGCAGCAATGAGCAAAGCATATGGGTAAAATAGGAAATTTAGTGTCTGGCTCGTTTGAGGGTTGGTATTAAAGAATAATGGGAACCTATAAAAATGGTGGGGGACGGATGTGGCTCAAATGGTTGGGTGTCCGTCTCCCATATGAAGGGACCCGGGTTCGATCCCCGGGACCTCCAGGTAAAAAAAAAAAAAAAAAAAAA
>JAQZBX010005123.1:0-12392 GCA_029593785.1 Cabassous unicinctus | reverse complement strand
GCATTCATATTGCTTGAAACATACAGTCGATTTTCATTATTTGCTGTAGTTAAGTTCTATAAAATTACCATGAACACCGAATTAGTTAACACTGAACCGTTGTTCCTAGGGGAAATACAGGGTTAGTTTCCTGTGAGATTATAGTCACAAAATTTTCATCAACTGATCAATATGTAACATTGTTTTATGTGTGCTTCTATTTAAAGACCCCTTATTAAATACATAGATAAATATAGAGTTGAGTCATTAATATTGAATGCACAGCCAGCATTATAACTCATGGAGGAATTAAGCTTATCTAACACACATATTTCCTCCGTAAAGCATATCACAGCCTCCTTGTGAACACCAGACAATATTTCAGCACTATGCCTGGGGGCCATTTTAAACAGCAAAATCACTTTAAAAAAAGCAGAAAAAGCAAAAACCATGGCACTAACTACACTGAGAAAAGGATGCTCATTCACAGTATGAGAGCTGAAACAGGAAGGCAGAGCGTCCGCCTTGCTCAACATCAGCTGAGAACGTGCACATGGATGACTGAAATTTTTCACCACTCTGCATGTTCCCAAATGACCATGAAGCACTGCGAGTATTGACTTTGGGGTACAAATTGATTTTAGCTATTAGGTGAATTCATAAATACAGACTCTGCAAATAATGAGGATTGACTGTATTATTTTTCCAATTAGAAAGAAAGCAACAAAGTAGAAAGAAGAAAAAAAGGCAAAGGGGAATTGAAAAAAAGAAGACTTGTACATCAACTCCTTCAAATATTAGAACTAGGGAGCTTATCCCTGGGAGAGTTTAGGTTTGGGACAAATAAAGGGGCAGGACTTATTCAGTAGTAGTAAATTAGTTTTTCAAACATAACTTTATGAACAGTCCACACCATGGTATTACTTACAAAAGAGAAAAATGATGAGGAGTAAAAGTTTCTTGCTGTAATTCATTTGGTGGGTTTCTTTGGAGAGTTTGAGAGTTCTTTTGGAATTAAGGTAGGGTCAATGGCTCTATGGTAGGTGTGAGCAAATGGAATTAAGGAGAACTTAGCAAATAGATGCTCTATTGTTCCACAAGTTGTGCAGTCCAAGGATTCACAAGTTCCTCAAAAGAGCTGTCTTCTACCGGGAAGGCACTCACAGAGAAGCAACGATGAAGCTGTGAATACCCCCTATCAGGGGGTAGGTGAGAGTAATGACCTATAATGCCCTGTGGCAGTTAGCACTGTTGAAGGCAGTCTGTGTCCAGCACTACTCAGAACTATTCAGTCCATATGCTGGTTGCTTTCTATGGAATCAGCCCCCCACCAAAAAATAGTCAAGAAACCGACCAACCAACCAACCAACCAACAAAACTGCTCCCCTACTCTCCACACTGTTCCATGCCAGTGGAACTACTGGACTCCTACCTTCCATTCTGCTTCCTCGACTGCTCCCCCACTTTGTGACTACTGACCTTGTAATCATCTGCTTAGGTTCTCTCCCCATGCTTTTGACGTGATGCTGGACCCTGCTTTAAAGATTTTGCTTCTCTTCTTGGCCATGATGCAGGCTTTTCCCTAAGATGTGATACCGCTATTGTCTTGGGTAAATACCTCACCTCATATAGCGTAACCCTCTAGACCTTACACTCACCACTGACCACCAACATGGAGCCCAAAGGAAGTGACACAAACTGAGGACCCCAGTGGAGCAGCTGCTGGGGACCCCTATTACCAGAAGTCCCCTTTATCAAGCCATCTCTGAAGAGCTGTCACAGGGAAGACCCTGGGACAAATGTAGCAAGCTGCGGAAAGCTGGTGTGGTTGGGAGCCTCTGTTAATGCCAGGAGCATCTGAGAGCAGCCTCTGCCGCTGTGTATTAAGAACAGTGGCATGTGGACAATAAATATCTTATTGCTCTCTGTTGTGGGGCAGGATGATACCAAAAATATTCCATTTGAGACACTCACTTGGGAGTTAGAAAATGTGGATTCAATTTCAAATCTTGGTTCTGCTACTTTCTAGTTGCATTGCTATTGGGTAAATTACTTTACCTTTCTAAGACTCCACTTCCTGATGAAGATAATTACAATATGTAGCTCTAGGGCCAATATAAGGATTCAAAGAGAAAATGTTTGGGAAGCATTAGCATGCTGCCTGGCAGATAGTGCCAGGAGCTAATGGCACTAGGAGCTAGTGCCATTTTTATTTTTCTTGCTCTTTATCTTCCAGGAGGACCTTCCATCTAGAAGGTCATTCCCTTTACCTGAACACTGTGCTTTGGGAAGAAATCAACAGAGAGATGAGTGGAGAAGGGAACTGGTCAGCCAAATCACCTGAATCAGCCCTGACAATCAAGGAGGTGACAGATGCCGGAGCCAGATTGCTCTTAAAACTTTAGTTACTTTTCCGTCTCCACCCCGCTCCATAACTCCAGTGTGGTGACATCCGGGGAGAGGCTGGAGACTGCTGATTTTTCTCTAGATATTCCTCATTGAGGAGCAAGAACAATTTCCTGCCAGGAAACAGGGAAGGCAGGGAGATCTCAACAATCTGGGTGTGGTTCCAGCCGCATATAATGAGCAGAAACAGCCCTTCAGACCTTGGGTCTCCGGCCCCAGGGCGTACCTTGGGGAGAGGGATACAATTACTGGGCTGTTTGCCTCCCCAGGCCTGGCCCTCCTGGGGGTGCTGCAGCCGGTGCTGTTGGCCATGCAATGGAATCCATTTTGGTGTTTTGCCACTCAGGCAGAGGGGGAAAGTTTGCACTCTAGCTTAGTGGAAGAGTAATTGGAGCTGGAAATTTACTTAAAAATACATTTTTCCCCCTCTTTGCAATATTAAATATTTTACCCATAGTTAGCAACACCACAAAGTTATGGAACCCATTTCTAATTAATGCCAAGTGTTATTTCCCCACTCAAAATTTCCCCACAGGTCAACTCTGGAGTAAAGGAAAAAACTGCTTCTCAAGATTCCCCATTTTAATATTGACTTTGTTCTGGTTATTCATAGAGAGATTGTAGAAAACAGGATTTCAGTGTGCTCTGCACAGATGGAAATCTTTCCCAATCAATCAAAAAGCTGCATAACAAATTTTAATAGGACACTTTGAAAAGACATGATATTTAGCTACTTATATATACATATAACTCATATATTATGCAGTTAAATGATACTATGTGTGTTAGCTAGCACTAATGCATGTATTTGCCGGTAGGATTGACATTGAGGAACAGACACAATTTACTGTGTTATCACAGATGGTTTTTATAAACAAAAACCTACCACAAAGTGAAGGGTGTATGTTTATTTATGAGTCAAAATTTCAAGTGATCTCTGGATATATACTTCTTCCATTTGTTTCTGACTTGTTCATTACATACCCGAGTAACACACGGCAATAAAGAGATACATGATGAAAATGACAGCATGAGTTTGATGTCCAGACTGGAAGCAAGACGGACAAGTAGGATTTGCTTAGTAGGTTTTTGCCTACCAAAATGAGGAAAGGTCTAATTTTCTGTAAACATTTATTAGACCAGAAAGACAAAAATGAGAATTGTTTTACTCGAGATGTATTGGTTATTTTTTAATGATTATTTTTAGGAAAATTTTTCTTAACTGAAACTATGCTTTATTTTTCTTAACTGAAACTATGCTTAAGAAAGGCAGTGGAGCAGGTGTAGCTCAGTGGGTAAGCGTGTGCTCCACATGTATGAGGTCCCAGTTTCAATCTTTGGTACCGCCTAAAAAAAAGCCCTCAAATGGGCCCGGATGTGGGGCTGCAGTGTTATGACTCGAGCCTGCAAGCACCAGAGTGAGTTCACAAACAGTTCAAGTCCTAAATATATATTCAACCATAATATGCACTGACAATGGATAGTGTTAATTGTGAAGTTGTCAGTAGCCCTTAATTTCTCTGATAATTTCATTCAGGCTTCACTGTGATTAAGAATGAAATAAGTAAGAATGTATTCCTTTTCCTTACATTTGACAATCCCAAACAGAAAGGACGGACGGGCTGAACAGTAAAGCACATGCCCTCCCACCAGGCTGGACCTGCCACCGACGCCACCCCCCATGGATGGCTGCATGCAACAAGTTACCACGGACCTTTTGCTCTTCAAGACCACTTCCAAGCTGCTGTATTTCCAAAATGCAGTTTTCCTCAAAACGTGGCTTCCCTAAGCTAAAGCCCAAAGATGGTTTATTAACAAGGTGGGTGTGAGAGTGTTTCTGTATTTATTTTTTGCTGTGGCACAGAACAATCAAAAATGCTTAATAAACCCACATAGGAACACTGCTATTTTAATGCCTACACCTCTACTTCTGTTCTCTACTCCAAGCCCCTTGTTTTGTACTGCAGAGTGATCCTGCTAAAATAAATCAGATCCCAGCACATTCCTGCTCGAAATGCCTTAAGAGTTTCCTATAGTATTCAGAGAAAAGCCTTACAGTGGCTTAGAGCCCTCCATGGTTTGGGTGTCTGCTGCCTCCCTGATCACATCTGTTACCTCTCTCCTTCTCTTTCATTCTGCCTCAGCCTCTTGGCCCCCTTCTGTTTGTTGAACATATGCCCATGCAGTTCCCTCTGCCTGGGATAGTCTTTTCCCAGATATTGGCTCAATGTCAGCTTTATGGTAAGATAATCCCAGATCACCCCTAATCTTCCACCTTTTCCTATACCCCTTCCCTTTTTATTTTTCTCCACAGCAGTCACTGATGTCTGATAATCTTTAAACTTATTTTGTTTATCGTACTCTCTCTTTCAGAATGTAAGCTCCATAAGGGCAGGGATTACATTATTCATTCACATATCCCCAATATCTAGAATAGCGCCTGGCACATATTAGTTGTTCAATAAATATTTGTATTATGAATGCATTAATACCTTTAGATGCAGGGCTACTTACTGTATCTTGGTTGCATTTACCATGGCTATCTGTGTGGCCTGAACTTTTTTTCTTTCCCCTTTGGCCAGGTATCAGTCACTTGTTTAAAGAAAGAATCTTATCAACTAATGAGTTTGATTAGCACATTTGAAGAAATCATCTGGAAAGGCTCTTAGAAGGCTGTTAAAGGCATTTTAAGGAGATTATTTTGAATATCTTCCTGTCTGACTGCCTCTTAGCCATGCTAAGTCAGGGGTTGGACTCAGGTTTTGGGGAACATGCAGGTTCTACAACTTGGGGAGCCCACCTTTAGAAAAATAATACAAAAAGTATATTACTTTTGCACATTTTATTAAAACCTGTCATTATATGCAGGCATTGCTAGCACTACTCCCTCCCTGAACTTGGGAGGGGCTGGGTCCTGGGACTTCATCTTCATTAGTTTCATAGTAAATCTGTCTCTGCAGCAATGATAGAGCAGGAAAGGACAGGAAAAGCAATGGAATAGCTGAAAATGGAAAATGGAGTATTATTATTATTTTTTAAAGATGAATTATAGCAGAGGTTAATTTTTTCTTTATTCTTTCTTTTCCCTTTCTTATTTTTTTAATAGCCCAAATTTTCAGAGCTCACTGATATTTTTCAGAAGTTTTCTCAATATTAGCACATGCTTATTCTTCCAGATCCATGATTATAGATTGGACCTAGGAGCGAAGGAAATGATTCCACCAGGTAGAATAACAGAATCTCTATAATGGTCTGGAGAGGGGTCCTCTTCAAACCACACCTGTCTCCCCAAGGATTCTGATTTTCTTTTGGAGGGATGGGTTTTTAAAATCTCATGCATGGTCAATCTTCTATGTGGGCTTGTTAAGAATTAATTTTCAAATGGTTTAATTGAATAAATAGAATGATTAAATTGTGAATCCTTTGTGAAAGTGCCCGCCATTTACAATATCATGTTTTAAGGAGATTAAATAAACCCAGGCAAGATTATTAACTGTAATATTTCTACTACAACTACCTTTAAAAATATAAGCTAAATCGGATTTTGTTTCCACTAATGCATATGAGAACTCATACACCACGTTTTTCTCCAGATCTGGACTCTCCCTCAAACAGGTCAGGAAACCATACACAAGCCCTGCTATTAAATCTATTTTGGAGAAGTGATATTACTCAGTTTCCAACCTCAACAATCCAAACAGATGGGTTTTTCTGCTTCCGTGGGGGTAAATGAGAAGTGGGAAGGGCTTCAGAGAGTTTTAGATACCATTTCTTCAGTCCTACTAAGGTAAAGCAATTATAAGAATCAAAGAGTAATAAGCAAACACTCTCTTCTGCAATTCTTTTAAGATATAGTGCTAAGAATAAAAATGAAGATGTAAAACCTCACACCAAACAGTATACGTCTCATTGTGTTATATACACAAAGAGATTAGCTTTCCCTTGTGAGTTCTTATATCAGGGTGAATTATACATGCTTACGAATATCCATCAAAGATTTTAAGACATTGGGATAGGCTGCCGAAGAGGCTGTGAGATATACTTCAACAATGATTTTCAGGAGTAATGATATTTTCCCATATTTTCTTGAAATGGTTTTGTCTATAATCCTGACTAAAGGCAAAACAATCTTGGGAAAGCATATAATTCAATAATCAGCACTGTGAATGTGGCAAATTCTGCTAGCTGTCTGCCAAATTCCATTCTCTGTGTGTTCCTGGGCATACAATAAGACCTCATGTCTTTGCCTCCCTTGCAATTAGATTTGGCCATGTGACTGCATGTGAGCAGAAGCCTTGCATGCCACTTTCAGGACCAGCTTGTAGAACTCCTCCCACATGTGTATACTGCACTTTCTCCTTCTGCCAACTGGATACAGACAATGAGGAAGTCCTGAAGGATAGCGGAAACACATGAGATGGGAAGATCCTGGTCCCTAAATGAGAGCAAGGAAGAGACCCTAGACAGTTACTTGATGAAGAATAAACTTACTTTTTAAGTCACCAGATTTGGGGGGTTTGTTAGCACAGCTTATCCCACCCTAATGAACACACTACATTATACCACACTAAACTGGCAATACTGAAATTATATTAAACGTTCAAACATTTCACTTTTAGTCCAAACTGCCTTTAGACTTAAAAAAAAAAGTGGCCCACGGAGGTTCAGGTGACTCAACTGTCTTTACTTCTTCAATCATCTGCACACTTGGTTTAGGGTTTTTTGTTTGTTTGTTTTTGCTTTTTTTAACCCCTTGAGTTTCCTTGGTCACACATACCTTCATTAAGACATTTCTTATCATCTAAGTGCTTAAGAAGTGGTAGAGAATATTGCACACAGTTGTGATTGTTCTATAACGAGTGAAAGCTAGTCCAGTTCTGTTATGCTTAATGATAATCAGAAAAGTTAGAGAGGATCAGCTCAGTCATGAAACTGATGCATGAATGTGTCTCTGGAGCATAGAAGACAGAAAAGGCCAAGAGTCCTATCTACTCAGGGTCAATGAAGCCTCAAAATTAGCAAATCAAACTAGGCTTGCCTTAGAAAAGGATTCAAGACCAAAATGACATTCCGAACATCCTCATTTCTAGAAGTATAGGTTGGAATCTTAGAGATCCAACCACAAATGATCACTAAATCCTGAAAGTGATGGAGTAGGTCACAAAGTAGACTCATCTACCCATTTTTCAAATATTCATCATCCACTTAGCATTGTCAGACATCCCTAGGAGAAGGAATGGAGTTCATGGAGAAGACATAAGGATTCCAGTAGCTGCATTGAGCGACTGCTCCTAAATTAAAATGAGTTTTTCTTTTCCGTAGGACAACAAAATTAATGGTGAGACTGTTCTTAAATTCTATTGTCCTGCCAAGTTCATGCCAAGAAAAATACATCTGTTTTCTAAATATATTTGGCCTCTTCTCTAAACATCTCAAGCTGTGAAGCAGTGTCATTTGTGACTTCCTTGGCTTTGACATTTAGTATGTCTTCAAGAAAAAAAAAAAAAAAAATCAAGCCAAGTTTTACTTCTTCATCCATTAAAATTCCTCTCATTTGCAATGCTTTCTCTCAAATATTTGAATATAATCATCCATCTGTGACAAATCGCCTATTTTCTAGATAATTATGATAGTTAACTATGTGCGTTTTGTCTTTTTTTCTTTTTTGCAGAATTCCATATAATCTTGACTCCCTTTTTAAAAAACTTACTACCCATTTATACTCGTTTTTAAAAAATGACTTATGCTTTTTTAACGAGAAGTCCAAAATGGTACACGGAGCTCTAAGAACAATGTAAACAAGGCCATCTGTAATGACACAGACTTTCAACCCAGCAAGGATTTCTCTAACTGGTTAAACATGATCATGCCAGAATCTTCAGATTTTGTGTTTTCTAACAGCAGCCCTAAGTGGTTTGATGCCTGGGCTGTAAAATATTTAGTACTACATTGTACCACCATACTGTAAATAAGTAAATAGAACCTGAGTCTCCACACTGCCTATATAATATGCATATCACTGGTGGATAACTTAATTTTAAACGTGCTTAATTTTACAGAAAATACATCTTGTAAAATAAATTCTATTGTTTTCTTACATTAAACCAAGACAGTCTAAAAAGGAATAGATGGTTTTTTAAAACTTAGGTTTAAAAACAAACATGATTACATACTTTGCTGACCTTTGAAATTTAATTTTGAGCAAATTTTGAAAATGGGTCTAGAGAATTACAGTGTGCAGTTGCCAGTACTTTATGAAATTCAAATCAGATTTTTTCTAAGCATTCAGTGGAGGTATCCTCTTTGCTTTAAAACTTTTCAAAAGCTAAAATAGGACTTTTTCTGATCTTCTTTTTTCTGTAACACTCAGGACTAAAAATTAAACTTCACAAGAAGGGAAAAAAATCCAAACCACGCCTATGCTTATTCTGTTCTTGGCTTTTCTGAAGGCAGCTGTCCTATAAATTTGCAATGTAATTATGAGTTTGAATACCATGTATGCCACTAATCCCAGGGATGCATTTGGCCCCTCAGACCACATACCACGATTAAAAATAATCTCAGGACACCGATGGGGCTTTTCCCATTAGCCAGGAGCTCCATCTTTGCCTCTGGTGATGCACTGGACTATGACACCCTGGGGGAGACAAAAGAATTCCCTCCGAATGCCTTTCAATCCTGTGCCTTTCATGTAATCTCCCATTATTTTAAAGACCTTTCATAGCCATAGTTCAACTGAATTCACATAGGACCCTGGGCAATAGGCAGTGGGGCTGCAGAGGTGGATTATTAACCTAATTTGCCAAAGAGGAAACTGAGGCTCAGGAAGGAATCTCATAGATTTAACTGGACAGATTATGGCTTAAACCAAAATTTTCTGATCTTTGGGCTAAATATTTAAATAGAATATTGGGCAGTTTTTAATTTCATAAAGCTTGAAACAAAGACAAATTCTTATTTTAATGTCCCCTGGTACAACTCACATTAGAGCTATTATCTAGCTACATTGAGCATAATGTCCCAAAAGGATGTGACATTTTGCTGAAATGAATGGATGTTCTTATATGTCTAAATAATAGAATGAAAAAACTTGAGAAGGATTATGGCAAGGGTCTTCAAATGTGGTCACCTTGTTAATAATTCTAACAATATAACACCTTATAATACTAGGATAAACGTTTAATAAGACTTGGGGAAGATATGGCACACAACGATGTTGTTAAACTTATTTAAACATATTACAGATTAGCCTTGCAAGACAAAGGGATGCCTATTTTATATTTCAAGAGATATCTGAGAAAAAAGGATTGCATTTCCTTATAACACAAAGATAGGATTTTGGGTTAGAGTACTTGGTTGGAGGGAATTCTGAGTTTGAGTTCTGATTCTGCTACTAACTAACTGTGACCTGGACAAGGCTTTTGTTTTGTTTTGTTCTGAGGTACTGGGACTGGGGATTGAACCCGGGACCTTGTATGCAGGAGGCCACCATTCAACCACTGAGTCACATCGACTCTCCTGAGTTGGCTCCCTCGCCTGTTAGCTTGTTTTGCTCGCTCTTTGCTTGTTGTTTTGGTTTATTGTTTGCTTGTTGTTTTATTTTGTTTGTTTTCTTTAGAAGGCACCGGGAACCAAACCCAGGACCTCCTATATGGGAGGCGGGTGCTCAATTGCTTGAGTCACATCCACTCCCTGGACAAGACTTTTGACTTCTCTTAGTTTTTTCACCAACAAAATAAAGAGATTGTCTATCACTCATTCTCAATTGCTGTTTGCATACCACTTGGAGAGGCTCTTAAAAATACAGATTCTTAGGGAGGGAAAGTTACTTGCAGTGATGGAAAATGTTACACGAACCCTTCCTATTACATATCTTGGCTCTAAAATGGAATCAAACTACTTTATCATGGCATTTGAGTTACTTCAAAATCTGGGCTCAACTCCCTTCAAGTTTCACCTCCGGCTCCTCCAAAGATACTTTTGTTCATGTTGTTACCACTGCCTAGAGTATATTTTACAGATGATGAGGTTTCAGCAGAGTCCCACTTACTTCTACCTCATGAAATCCTTCTCAAGCTCAACATGCACTAATCAAAGTGTAATATGCCTTCCAATTCCTTCCCCTGCAATTCCAAACATCTTATCCGTACCCTTAATAAAGCATTATCTCATAGTACTGCAGCTGGCTTTAGAAACACTTCTCTGATCAACAACCACTATTTCCGTTACATATCATTTAATTTAATAACCATAATAAATATTTATACAGTGCTTTACCAATTACCAAATGCTTTTATATCCATTTTTTTTTTTAATAACACATCTGTGAAATAAATAGTATCACCTCCATTTTATGGGTGATGAAACTGCAGCTCAGACAGATCTAATGACTTGCTGGTTAATGATGGAGCTGCTGACATTTGAACCTAGACCCTAAGAATTCAAATATTGAGCATTTTCTATACCTCTTAACAAAATCTTTGGCACATAGAAAGAGCTAAATAAATGATTATTGAATGAATACGTGAATGAATAATGAAAAGAGGCATCCCAGAGTAGTGGGAAAATAATGATCTCTGGTGACAGAAAAAACAATGTTTGCATCTTGAATCTGCCACCTGCTAGTTGTATGAGATTGAATACTTAATCTGTCTGAGCTTCCATTTCCTCATCTACCAAAGAGAGAAATAATACTGTCCTCATAGAGGTGTGTGCGCAAACTCCATGATATAAAATCTGTAGTGTACCCTCTCTACTGTGTGTACACATCAAGTACTCATATGCTGATATGCTGGATTTTTTACTTTGTGGTAGAGGCAATCATTCTGCTATTAATTACATCTGATTTCTAAGTCATATGTCTACCTATGGAGTCTACATTTGTTCATTAGATTTTAACCTTCTCTCATCTTCAGTGAGAAACATTAGGAGATACTATATCATGGTGATTATGAATATAGGGTCTAGTGAAGCAGATGTGGCTCAAGCAACTGAGCTCCTGCATACCACATGGGAGGTCCCGGATTAGGTTCCCGATGCCTCCTAGACAAGATGAGCAAGACAGCAAGCTGGTGCAACAGGCAGGCGAGGTGAGCTGATGCAACAAAATGACACAATAAGGAGACACAAAGAGGAAAGACAATGAGAGACACAACGAAGCAGGGAGCTGAGGTGGCTCAAGCGATTGAGCACCTCTCTCCCACATAGGAGGTGCCAGGTTCCGTTCCTGGCGCCTCCTAAAGAGAAGATGAGCAGACACACAGAGCACACAGTGAATGGACACAGAGCAGACAGTGAGCACAAACAACGAGGGGGTGGGGAGAAGGAATAAATAAATAAATAATAAATCTTTTTTAAAAATTTAGGGTCTAGGATGTCTGTGTTCAAAACCTGATTCTGCCCTTTATTATCTGTGTGACCTCGGCCAAGTTTCTCAACCTTTCCATGCCTCAGTTTCCTCTTCCATAAATTGGACAAAATGGCATTAGGAGTAGTGTCTGGCATGTGGTAAGCACTACGTAAGTATTGGCTATCACTTGTATTATAGAGCCACATGGCTAGTGAAAGGCATGCTTAAGACAAGGATAGAATATTTGTTCTTTGTGCTCCCCCATCAAATGTATCAGAATTTATAAAATAGGAACAAAAGTAGCACTGGAGAATCTTGTTATTTCCATTTCGATTAGATTACAGCAATTAGCTTCTGAAGAGTAATACGATAACTCACATATCTTTAGGAAAAAGAAGTGGGAGTGTGCCTTTTGTATTTAAATACAATGAAATATTAGTTCTCAATTATTTATGAATGGAGTAGGAGAAAAAGTCACCTGACTTCTGTTGAACAGTTCTGGTGACTACCTTTGAAGTTCTCATTTGAAATAACAAAATCTGCCTCTTCCTTTTCATGGCCCCATACCAATCAGAAAGAACCAGAAGAAGAAAAAAAGATTCCATATTTTAGAACTTGTTCCTCTGAATCAAAAGTTACCTTTTTTTTTTTTTTTTAA
>JAQZBX010005122.1:25788-57614 GCA_029593785.1 Cabassous unicinctus | reverse complement strand
GTCCCCATGAATCTTCTGAAGCTCCCTCCTGGCCCCCTCCTATTTGTCAGATGCTAGTCCCTTTCATTTCACTCTGAGTATTTAATAATAGGAGAAAGAGGATGGTGATGATGATGATGATGATGATGATCGTGATGGAGTTAATAATGAATGGATCCAGAATGGAATAGGATGCTTAGGGGCCAAGGCCTTCAGAAGGAAATGGAGGTGAGATGACCAGACCCAGTCTTTCTATATTTGGGTAAAAAGTGACATTTTGGCCCTGGTCTTTTGTGTGAAATCGGGAGAGCAAATTCAAAAAATAAAAAAAAAAAAAAGGAAGAAGAAGAAAAAAATGAAAAAGTGAGGAGGGGGAGCGCCTTCGTTTCTCTTTGTGATCACTTGACTTGCAGCCCCAGGCTAATTTCAGTAGCTTAAATACCACCGTAGCCTCTGGGCCACGCGGAGAGGGAGCGAACCCGGCCACCGGCAGGCAGGATCTTTTTCCCTATTGCCCGTGGCTACACAAAATACAAACTACTTTGAATCAAAACATTTCGGGGGAGTTAATATGATTTGAACTATACACGTTTTAAGAGAGCTGGAGTTTGTCAGAATGCTTAGAGGCACGCCAAGGCGGAGGCATTAACACTGAGGTTCAAACATTGTCAGATCTGATTTAATTTTTTTTTTAAGCATTTTCAGTTTAGCATCAGTTCCCCCAAATCTGCCAATAAGAGGGTAGAGGCCTGGTTGCCCTTTCCTTCTGCGCCCCGCCGATGGTCGGCGGGCTGCTTGGCAGGAGGGTGCGCCTCGGAGCTTCTTCATGTTTCCAGAACTCCCTTGAAGCCCTGGAACACAGGTTGGAGAGAGCCTTTGCTCTTATAGCCGCTCCTGGGTGAAGAAAGATTGGAGAGGGTTGGGTTGCCTCCTTTTTCTTCCTTTGTCAGGGCCCCGGATTAGACAGAGACTACCCAGTACCTCTCTCTACTCTAACTTTCCAAAATTCATCTCTATCGCGCATCCACTGTGAGTGAAATAGAACCAGCGATACACCTGGAGGCTCGCTTGCCTTATTAGACCCCACGTGCAGAAACTGCAGATTAGAAATTCAATTTGCCTTATATGAAGCCTAAAACTCATATGCCAAAGGATCTAGAGGCACAGTTTGTTGGAAATCTTTTTTTGCTTGCTTGCTTGTTTGTTTGTTTGTTTGTTTGTTATTGAGGGCGGAGGCGGGGGTGGGGAGCTTTTCCATTGCCTACTGACTCCTCTCTTTCTTTACTGATTTCAAAGGCCAAAGCGCTCTCTGCATTGGGTAGTAGGGATTTATCCACCCCACCCCCCACCATTACACACCCACCCCCTCATTAAACCAGCCGGTCTCCCGGTGTTGACCTCCCTTTCTTTTGTTCTGCCTGGAATCTGTGCCAGGAGGAGGGCTTGCAACCCTGGTAATCCAGTTATACCTGTAATGGTATATCCTTCTCCAAATAGAGCACTTCATTGCTGATACACCATCAGAGGCCTATTTAATTTCAATTAAGCCCGCACCTCATTTACTGTTTCATTACAGTTAATACCTGCTGCCATCGGAGTGGGGGTGTGGGGGAGGGGAGAGGAGAGGAGAAAGGCTAGAGGGGAAGCAGCCCAGAAGGATCCTAACCGTCCCAGCTCACACACTCACCTCGAAGAAATGCAACTGCAGAACAAACAGCGACAGGAAACTCTCGTAATAGCTTACACATTTTTAATGTGTCAGAAAAAACGAGCGATCACTGGAGATGAAGAAGGGGAGAAAAAAATCCCTGCCGTTTGTATTTCTTTCATTTGAATTGTAAACATCTGTTTGGCTGTAAGGCGAACAGAGCATTTATTTTTGCTCTCAAGATTTGGTCTAATTATGTCAACACCGAAGCTGCGACAAGAGGCGGGGGCGCGGGGCCGCGGCTTTGGAGAGGACGCGCGCACCGAGTCTCCAGGAAGTATTGATGGCGCCTGGAGAGAGCCCTGGGCTTCCAGTCAGGCCCCGGCCTGTTCTTAGAGAGGAGAGGCGCGGAGAAGGGCGCGTGACTCTGAGACAGCATTAGGGGCGCCGGGTGAGCCGCAGCTCCTCGGAGACAGTCGCGGTTGTTTCCTCTGCCCTAATTGCCAGGGAAAAGAGGAGCGAAAACGCGCCCAGACATTCGCGCTAGGCTTTACATCCTGTTGCAGAGCAATTGTGGTTGGGGGTCTTCTTGCGCCCCACAATTCACACCCCGTGTTGTGATAGTTGCTTTACACGGTGGTTGGGTGGTCTTTTCCAGGTTGCAGCTCACACATGCGTGCATTTTTCCATTGCACCTCCCCAGTGGGGATAAGCTAAGGTCTGAGCATCCCCATTTTTCAGATGGACAGACTGAGGCCCAGAGAGGTGAAACGACTTGTCCAAGGTCACATGGGTCGCTAGTTGGCCAGGCTCTTACTTGTTGTCCAGTACCCTTTCCACTACCCCACACCGTGCCTGCAGACACATTTCCAGCTATGCCATGAAGTGCACAGCCCCAATTCATGTTTCTAATGGCTGCGTGGAAGCTAACACAGTCTGGCAGCTGGAAGACCTGATTTATGGATTGTGCGACTGATTTTGTCACACCTACTCTGAATAGTTGGCTGACTTCTACTTGCATCCATGACAAAATTACCTCTTTTATGACAGCCATCTCTTAGACAAGCGACCTTGAGTGGACAGTCCCTTTTTTTTTTTTGTTGTTGTTGTTGTTACCATAGCTACACAGCTGACTTTGCGGAATCACTGGAAATAGGAGGCCCATCTCCAAGTTTCAATTTTAAAAACAGGACCTCCGTGAAAGCATTGTTTCCACACACTAAGAGTGGGAAGCAGATGAACTCTGGAGCAGTTCTGCATCAGGGTCCTGACTGTGCCACCAGAGTTACCCCTCCTGGTCTAGAATGAATATCACACCGTTAAGAGCTAATATGCAACCTGGGCTCCTTGAGGAACTTCAACTAGTAACACTGTGAATGAATATTATGAATGCCTTGGCCCCTCTGCTGTTTCGCAGCTTCCTTTCTTTGAGATTTCCTTGATGTCATCTGTAGTTTGGATCCCCTTAAAGAAGTCCTATTCCATCAGTACCTTCCCTCCGAATGCAAAACTCTGGTTATGTTGACCTATTCCTCTTTCCTACCTCCCTAAAAGCCACTGGAAAGAAAGATATCAGGCTTCCCATGTTGCGGCAAACTCTACAAGTTGCCAAATCTTTAGCCAGGACGAGAGAGTTCCCCAAGGCTGCTGGAATGCCAAGTATCAAAGTAACAGAAATTCCCTTTAAAGATACTGTGACATAAAAAATAAAAGACTCTAGAGTTGATAGCTGAACCTGAATACAAAATAAATCCTCCAGGCAATTTGTGTGTGCATAAAACATACTCTTAATGTGCAGCCTGTGTAACTTAGCTAATAAATGCTTATTTTTTTAGCATAAGCCAGAAGCCCAACCTGGACGCAGGAGAGAAAGGCCGGGGGCCCAGGGAGTTAGGACATAGCTAAGTAGCAGACCCACTGGCTTCTCTGGGAGCAGCTGGTTTTCAGCAGATGGGTTCACTTTGCCAAAAGGGGGCTGTTTTCTAATGTGCGAGAGCCTGATTTAACTCCTTATTTTGCAATAATAATTTTCCGCACCTCTCTGAGTTATATTTTTAATCCACTGAAGATTAGTAAAGATAAGAAAGGTCTAAACTTGTGTCCTTCCCTTTCTTTGGGCGCCAGGAGAACAATATATACGTATACTCAAACACTCTCTTCTCTCACTTAACAATAAACATAAGCCATGTTGGGTGAAATTCCTTGTGCCCTCAGTTGTGAACTGGCTAGTTGCAAGGAATGCATGTTTTAGGTAAGAATATAAATTTGCTTATGATTCATAGTAACTGTGGGTGGGGGGAGAGGGTTCTATGATTTTCAAATATAGATACTACGACTTTCTTGTTTAATATTCTTGTTTCAAGTTGACCTCACAATAACCTAAATTCTAGAATTATTAAGACCATTATACCCACAGTATCACTCTATAATCCAGATTTGCTGATACCCAGCTTAGCTTGCTTTCCTGTTCATCTCAACTATCGAGAAGTCAATTAAGAATAAAAAGAGTTACCTTTTTTGCATCTGTAGGTACAAAGAGAGAGTTCAGTGCAAGTGGAATGGTTTCCTCAGGCCCAAGAATCTAGGAACACTTTTTTTTTTAGCTCAAAACTCTGGGAATGTGAGGAAGCTCCCAAGGCAGTTTTCCTGGTTTTCTGTGGTATTTGCCACAAATTTTATGACAAGAAAGGGGTTTCCGTTTGATAATCGAAATTATGATTTCTCAGATTTCACCTGAGGGCAGATTTCCAGGCACTGCCATTGGAAACTCAGACAAGTATACAGTACCCAACTTGGAAAAGGCTGGCTGCCTGGATGGTCTTCCTCTCCTGTTTTTTTGTTTTTTGTTTTTTGTTTTTTGTTTTTAGGCTTTAGGGGCAATCCTAGTCCTCAAAATGTATAGGGAAAGAGACCTTGGTCCCCAGCACTTTCTGGGGAAACTTGGATGACCATAAGACAACCCAGAAGGGATTCTACCAAGAACAGGAGTAGAAACACTTTAAGAGTGGGGTAAGGTTAGCCTTTTCTCATCTCCCAGTTCCAGAGACCATTTTGCCTTTTTAAACATCCTGCATCCTCCCAGATTCTTTAGCTTCTGTGCCCAGAGAACACACCTAAATACGAATGCGAGAGACTCCAACAACCTACTAGTCCCTCTAAGTTGTTAGTAAAACAGGGGAGGAGCTACCTGGGAGGTAAGTGAGGAGTAATAGACTAAGGCTTCACAGATTTTAATGTCCACATTTACCACCTGCAGGATCTTTTTACAATGCAGAGTCCGACTCAGAAGATCTGGATTTGGGTCTGACATTCTGCCTTCCTAACAAGTTTCTAGAAGACTCTGATACTGCTAGTTGAGGAACACATGTTGAACAAAAAATGGTTTTGGGCAATATTTTCCTGCCTGTTTTTCTTCTACCACCTATGTATTTTCTGTTTTCCTTCATAGAACTTCAACCTTTAATGGAAGTGAGTCTTAAGATTGCCCATAAATGATTTTTTTTTTTCATTTTGCCACTGAACCAAGAAAATTCTGTCTTCAGATTATGTAATGCATGTAATGAGGCAGTCTTGGATCCCAGGGCCATACAGCCACTATGTTAGTAGCAAGGACATTGGCATAGGTTTTTGCAGTGGGGAAGGAACTGGGCAGCTGAAAACCCTCACTGGCCATGATCACCTTTGGGTCCTCAAGTCCACTTCTGTCATTGGCTGCCTGAAGTTAGGGATTGCACTCTTGTTCCTGGAGGAAAAAGAAGCTCAAGGGGCTTTCTGGACCTCAGAGATAAAAGGCTTTTCCTCCAGTAGCCACAGCATACCACTGTTTGCCTGCACTTTCAGAAGCTTCTGGTAATGGCCAAATGATTTTTAATGGTGCCTGGGGATTACATGTCTGTAGTGTCTTTAGTTGTCAGATGGATGAGGGAAAGGAGGTGGCAGTTCTCTCAAACATTTTGGAAAAGGGCCCTCAAAATTTTTTTCTGTATAATAAGTCTTGGATAAAAAGCATCTACCCATTGTTCACATGTGTACACACACTCACACACACACAGTTATGGATAACTAATAAATACCCAAAGGGTTTAATTGGTGTTATTTGAAAGGACATCTTCAGAAGAGCTTTCTAAGATGATCTGGATGATGTATAAGTACAATTGTTGTCAGGTATTCCCAAAGCCGGAGTGGCACCTTGATATTAACTGCCTTTCATGCTTTTGTCCTCTCTCACTGTCACTAATATGTATATACTTTTCCCTCTCAAGGTGGCACCTGTGTGGTCAATCCCACAGACTTGTTTTGCTCTGTCCCTGGCCGTTTGTCCCTTCTCAGTTCTACTTCCAAATACAAGGTGACCATTGCCGAGGTTAAGCGACGTCTCTCACCTCCTGAATGCCTCAATGCTTCACTCTTGGGAGGCATTTTGAGAAGGTAAGACAAAGTTGTTTTCTGGCACTGTGGGTCTGCTGACTGTATCAGTACCACACTCCTCAACCCTCAGCCCTGTATCTTCCCTCTGATGTTGAATTCCACATATGGTCAAGTCTTCTCATCATTTTCTTTAGAATGGGAACTTTCATAACTCAGTTTTTATTCATTTTTAATAGAGCAAAATCCAAGAATGGGGGTCGCTGCCTGAGAGAGAAACTGGATAGGCTTGGCTTGAATTTACCAGCAGGAAGACGGAAAGCAGCCAATGTTACCCTCCTCACTTCCTTAGTTGAAGGTAGGACTTTCAGCTCTGCAAAGTAATGAAGAAGGGTTGGCATATCTTTGAAACTCAGGTTTGTTAGATTATGCTATTTTATTTTATTTTTTTATGCTATTAATCAAGACAGTTACTCATAGGTGATTTTCCCAATTAATCTTGGCAATAATGATTACATTAGATTTAATATAAGGCTTAGATAATTCATAAAAATTTCCTTAATTTACTAATCTTGGAATTAATAGCAAAATGAAGACAATAGAAGATTTAGGTACTTAAAGTATTCCTCAAAAAGCTACAGAAAGCTGGCTCTTTTATTTTCATTTTTATTATTATTTATTTCAGAGTTCGGATAAATCTGGTTTAATACATTAAAATTCAGTGCAACATGATCTACAGGATAAATAATAATCCTTTATGAAGTGTTCACAGGAGTCCAGGCATGGTACCAAACCTGAAAGCACATTGTCTTAATCCTAGTAGACATCTCTTAAAGCATGGGGAAGTTCAATGGCTTTATGGGTGAATAAGCTAAGTCACAGAGAGAATAAGCTTAAAGTTAAGCAATGATATAGAGGCAGAGGTAGAAATATATTCCCAGAAGATATTTTTTTCCAATTTACCTTTTTACCTTTGTTTCTTCTATAAAGACTAAACTTTACACATTCTCATCCAGGCTTCCTTTAAGAATTATTATTGGTACCTTATTTTTTCTATTTTAACTTTGTTGGGGGAGTTCTTGAATGTCAAATGAAAGTTCTTCCATAATCCAGAATGCTGTTGTTTTAAATATGAAAGGCAAAAGCCTTTTTGCAAAGGCTCACCTGAACACACCTGTGGCATTTTCCTTGCATGGGTTACTTATGGATATTGCATGGTAGGGTGTTATAAGTGAGTGAAACACGAAAACAAATATCTTGCCATTTAGGATTAGCAATCCATAGCCTTTACTGTACAACTTGACATGTTCTTGGCAAGATTGCTTTGGTGATTTTTGCTTTGTTCCCTAATAGTAATGATAATAACAACCACACCAAAAATATCATTAGCCACGAACACTTAATGTGTTACTACAGTCTACAGTACGTATTGGGTTTGCCTACATGTGCTGGTACTGAAGGGCTGACATACGGTGGAGGGATTTGATCTATCATCTCCTGTCTGGGATGGAGGAACTGGGGGAAGGGCAAAATAGATGGATTGGTTCTAAGGGAGACAGATTCCTGCTCAATTTAAGTAAGAATGTTGAAATTATAGCTTTTTAAAATAGAATAAAACCTTTGTTCAGGATAGAGAGGAGGGCATTCAAGAATCATATGGGTGATAGGACTTGAGTGCTTCTCAAACGCTACTGCATGGAAGAATCCACCAAGGAGGATTTAAAAAATAAAAATCTCTGGGTTCCATCCCCAAACCAACTGAAACTCAAGCTCTGGAGGTATGACCCAGGCATCTACACATTTTTTTGAACTTCTCTATACATTCTCATGTATATTGAGATTTAAGGATCATTGAAATAAATGGTCCTTGGGATCATTTCATTAACCAGGACTGATTGACTACAAATTCCCATGAAATTTATAACTGGTGTAAAAATTAAGACCCCTGAGAAAGATCTACTGTATCTGTAAGTGTACTGGCTGGTACAAACTGAAATATGGACAGTAATAACAGAGGACATTTACAATTCTTCTTATTGGTTTTTACGGTTGACAAAAGCACTAGAGTATTCTGGGGGAAATCCTCAATCTGTGCTACCAGGAAGCATGCAGATCAAATATGTGAAATCTTAAAATGATCTCTGTGGCCTTACCATCTACTCTTTTTAGCACACCTCTCCTATTACACAAGTACCTTACATGTTTTATTCATTTGGCTTCTATTCATAGATAACTATCAGCTGTGGCTGATGAAACTTAAGATATATTCTTCCCGGGTGCAACTTACTTTATTTAGTTCAGTGCTTTTGAAATCCCAAAGTCTTCATGATGTAGGGAAATAAATGTTTTATTGTGGAATTCAATGAACTTTGATAGAACAGTGGAAAAGAGAATTAGGGGCAAGGTCCTCTTTGGGTCCCCTTTGAATCTTTCAACTCTCCACATATTATGACCCTCAAACACACAGACACACACACGCGATGTTTTGAAAGTTTCATTGTTCTAGGCAAAGTTCTTTATTTTATTATTCTATTCCATAGTTTTTGTTCTTTTTAAATGCTGATTATAAACCCACTAAATTTCTCATGATTGACTATTGAGTCATGACCCAAAGTTTAAAAATCTATAAGCAATCAATAGAAGAACCTACTATTTGAAGAACAAGGGCATTCTATCTAAATTAAAATAGAGTTCATTCTAGCCTTGGGCTGACAAGAAGAACAGCCTCATTGTTGAGAACTCTCTTAATTTTTTTATTTCCACATTTCAGTGGGGTTGGTGGTAACAGCTGATGACTCCTTTCTATCCAATAATGCTGTGTTCTGCATTAGGTTCATGGTCCATGGCATCTTGCAGATGATTCTGGACATCTACAGAAAAATAGTAATGACTCAGCTCTGATATATCAACCTCCTGGGGTATTGAAATAGCAGGTCTTTCTCTTAGGCACTTTTGAAATATTGACATTTTTTGAGCCAGCATGGATCTGATTCAGGTCTTTTAAAGTTTGTTCTGTTTGTACAATTTTAGGCCGTACAAATTTCACCATATTTACCAGTTCATGTTCATAAGTCCTTGAATTGACCACATCTTTGGGTGATACTTTTCCTTCTCAATAAACAATTTAGCAAGAGCCAGTAATATTTTAGGTTATTATTATTAGAAATTCCAAAACTAGATTCCTAGTAGCCCAAAAGTATCTATCAGCTCTCTTATAAGCCTATTATCTTATGGGACAGGGTTTTTTCACCATTTTTAAACCATTTATAGCATTTTAAGGGCTAATAGCTATAATTTAGCTTCTCTTAAGTGCCTCTTTAAATTGTTGCGTGAATAGACTAGCTGTTTCTCAACACCCTGATGGTCCAGTATGTTGCTGGGGTTGAGTTACATCCCCGCTCCCCCCGCCCGCTCCATTTTGGTATAGTACTTGCATACAGGAGAGATAACATCCAAGTGACCTTTCCCCATAGACTCTACTTTGAAATAAATCTTATGAAAGTCAACCTTCTATGACTTTACAGTACTGGTTTTTGACCCTTTTTGAGTAAGAATTGAAAACAGCCTTGCTATGTTGCTGTTTTGATAGGAATCCCAATGAAGGAGTAGTGCTTTGAGGACCATACCAGGCTCTCTGTGCAGAGATGACATAAATTAACCTTTGCAAAGATCAATCAATGAAGTCTAAGACATTTCATGATGGACATTCAAATTAATGAATGAACATTTGTTTTTTCAAAACTATCCCAGTCACTGACATAACCATGGGCCTTGTCTTGATATTCCTAGAATTCCATCCTTGCCTTGAGCTTTAATTCATTTGGTTTTTAATTGTTTTATAATTATTTTTCTATATTCCTTTTGAATGGAGTCACTCTACTAATAGCTCTATCATAACATTGTTCACAAATTAAGGTATTAGAATCATTAATTTTAGGAATTATTTGGGGGATTTATAAGAGAGGGCCATTTTAATGCAACTTTATAATATATTTCAATAATTTACAGCATCTCTGTTACAGATATCATTACATATGGTAAACAATGGGGTGAAGAACTGGGAATCTGACTTACTCTTTTTACTTGGTGAAATTGCTTGAAAAGCAAGCATTCTAACCAAACAGTTATTTAGAGCAAGGACTTCTTTTGTCCACATAACATAGATATATTTGACCTAGAATGAGATAGGAATATTTGAATCCAGAGTCCTCAAAATGTAATACCAGATCTTATTCCCTTTTCATCCATATACCTTCATCTAGTAGATTTTAAATATGTTACTAATGGTTAAATGCAAGCTTATTATACCCCCTCTATATTATAAGCCTGAAGTTCATTTTATTTTTTATTTTTCTTTGTTAATCACATTCCTGTGACTTTTCCTTTCTCCATTCTGGTATCCTGAAAGATATGATTGCTTGGAATTCCTTAACCCAATGCACTGATCTTCCTTGAGAGGTTTTTGGATAAGCCCAGATTCTTCTAGGGTGAAAATAATAATACTTCTATATCAGGAATAAGTTCAAAGAATGTGACCAATACTATTGTTCTAGTTCTAATACCCTTGCTACATGTTTTTTACTTTTTTTTTCCTATCTCTTTGTGTCATCATTTTTTTGGTGCGATGCTTCACCATGCCCTGCCGGAGCCGGGTCCTCCAAATGGTAAACGGGAACTCAGTTGCTTGAGCCACAGCCTCTTCGCTTATTACTTCTGTTACTGACCCCCCTATATTTTAGTCCAAAACAACCTTTGCAGATTTGGTGATTGTTAGAACACATATGAGGAGTCAATGATCTGGTCACTGTTATCATTCCTGCCTATCACTCCCTCCTCACCAGTGGTTTTCCAAGATGGCTGACATTGCAAAGTGTTGCTAGAGGGAAGTTCTATTGGCCTGAGTGGGATGCTTTCCTGGGAGAGTTCCACTGCATTTGTAAAAGCTCATGTAACTTTCTTAGGCAATTCCCAGGGTTCTGAACACAAGTTTATTTAAATCCTTATACATAAATGTCTTGGGTTACAGTTTATCATAGGACATCAAATTCTGTTTAAATATAATTAAAATTCTTTTTAAATGTAGAGTAGTGAAAGGTATAAATTAGCAAAAGAAAAGGGATTGTTTCCAAATATTGTGTATGGTCTCTATTCACCCTTTTAAAATTTAAACGCTTTGTCAGTTTTGCTCCCTTCTTTAGTTTTGGAAAATGTAAGCACCCAGACCCTATCCTGCACTTTTTACCTCATGTGGAATAGTTGTGCCACTTGTTAAATCTATTATCACTTAGCCAAGTACCCCCACTGCCTGACTTTGGTCTGGTTACTTAAGAGCTAGGGTAATGCTAGCTAGTTTAACAGCTAGTTCCCACACAGTCCAAACTGGGTGTTCCTTATTAAGGGACTTCCATAGCCATGGTCTCAGTCAGGGACCTAGACTCTTTCTATTTGTAAATCTGCCCTCCTCTAGGTCCTCTGAGGCTTATTCATTCAACTCCTAGATAAAGAAAGATACTATGGGGAAAGTAAACAACCTCTTACCACTCAGGCCAGGAAGTGACCCACATCACTACAGTTCACATCCTATAAGAACTAGTCACATGGCCCCACCTAGTTGCAGATGGAGGAGTGGGGACACTAAAAAATATCATCCCTAACTGGGCAGAGTCTTCTCAACAATAACTCTATAGTATGAAAAGAAAGGAAATGTCTTTGATTGTCTAGCACTCATCTCTTCCACAGCATCTGCCTCGTGTCTTTGGTGGGATAAAATACACTCACATAGATTAACCCTTCATGGTTTATGGTAAAGAGATACTCAAAGAAGGTCAAGACCTATCATCTAGCTTCCTTCTCCCTAATCAACAGTTTGTTTAATAACAAAATGTGTTCAGAATCACAAAGCTTTAGTCCCAGAGGAAAACAAAAGATTGAGTAGTCTAAGGCACTAAAGCATTGCAATGAAAAGTGTAGCTTCTGGAATAAATAACCTGGGTTTGAACTCACTTCTACCTCTTGCTAGTTATGTGCAAAAGGGGAAGACACATAGCCTATCTGATCATCAGCATCCTTATCTATAAGATGATGTTAGCAAGAGTATATTCCTCATACAGTTATTGTAAGGGTTAAATAGAATATTTGGAAAGCACGTAGCATGAGCCCAGCAGTGATGAATAAATATTGGTTATTGTTATTCTCAAATGAGATAACTAAGGCTCAGTGAAATTGATTATTGTGCACAATAAAACTGGCTGCAGCAAGGATGAGAACCCTGGTCTTCTAGTTTGCAATACCACAGTATATTTTCCACACATATTTGTATTTATGGCATGGAACAATTATATTGCTGTGCTACTTCTGAATTTGATTAAGGTAAAACTGGGGAATAGAAAGAATTTATCAGTCCTTGAGCTTTTTTTTTCACTTTGGATTGGAATTCTCCCACTGCTAGGAATCCTGGGCAGGTTTCAAGAACTTTCTTGCATCTACTAATAGGAGGTTTTTAAATCCTGATGAACCCGCATGGCGACCTCTGCCCCCACTTAATCCCTGAAAGCTAGGGTGACATTAAATCATGGTCTATTTCTCTTGATCAGAATAATTGTTAGTAACGTCCCCTTGTACTTAGAAAAGGGTCCCTGGTTGGATGATGTTTATAAGATTACCCTATGCAAACTCTCCCTTCCACTCCAGACAAACCACTCAAAAGAGGAAGTGCTATTTGGGTTGTTTAATTTATAACAAACTACCCAAATAGCACCTGCCATTTAGTGCTATTTCCCCTGTCTTTAACTCTGAGTCTGTATGATTCAATTTCTAGTAGAACAATGAAAAAGAGCAACTGGAATAACAGTGAACTCTTTCCTATAGATGAGAGATAGGGAGCAAGTTTTCTTGACGCAATTAGTCCATGGTTTTTTACTTTAGCAAAAGATATTGTTCACAGCTTGATGCATGTAGGCTCCAAATACCAGAATCATTTTTCCAAGCATTAGTTATAAAATCTGCATAGGGCATGCTCAACATTAGTCGCTCTTTTCAAGGAGTTTAGATCAACTGATATTCAAAAATGAGCTTTTTGGGGGTGGGGGTGGGGATATGTGGAGCTTAAGGCTGATCTTGAACACCCCCTGGCATGAATTTAAGGCCAGAAAGACCAACATCACAAAACAGCTCATCTACTGGCCTTCTCCAGGCAACACATTCCCACATTGGTTAGTGCTTCACTGGGGCTAAAGGTTTGCAGCCTCCTTTTAAAAATGTGTTATAAAAAGGGTAATGCATTGAACCCTTGCCACAATAGCTCAGTTTAGTGGGACTTTAGTCAGACAATCACCTGGAAGGGCTAGATCACTACAGAACTCTGGTGTTCCTTTTACACATAAACATTCTGGCATTAACAAAGTCTTTTGGGGCACAGTTTTGCATTTCAGAGCTGCCAGTGTAATTTTGCTCAATAAATTAAAAGTTAGCAGAGCTGATCTTAGTCACTTATTTTAGGGTGTCTCTTGGAAAAATGGCCTTTTTATCAGTAGGTCTTGGTTTATCCATACATTTCTTACTCTAGGCACAGAACAGTTTTTATCGGGGAGACTCTGCATTAGTAAGCCAATTGTGATCTAATATTTAAGAACCAGCATTTATTGGGATTTTCAATAATTGGTCTCAATGAACCTGTAAGATTGTATCATAAAATATTCTGGATAAATAGACACCATCTTAAAGGATATCTTCTTAAATCATTTGCTTACTTCCTAATACCACTCCCCTGACCTGAATTTTATGATTTCATTCATTTTAGTGGCAAAAGATGAATGGGCAGAAAGACTGGATTCTACACAATGCTCAGTGTCTGACTGAGTGCTTGGGATGTCCTTGAGCCCTGCTCCTGCTCATGGTGACTGCAGTACCATGAGTATCTGACTCTGCCCTGCCCTTGCCCCCTTTGGTCAGGTTCATTACTCACTCCTACAAATAGTGCTGTTATTTTAAAGGAATGTCCCTGCATTCCTTTCCTAATGGCTTTCTTTTCTTTTTTTTTCTTATACTCTCCTTTTCAAGGTTTATGCCTCATCTAATGGGCTTTTCAAGCACCGAGTTTCTGCTTTCTCCATTTTTGCATTTATCAAACTGCATAGGTTTTCCAATATGTTTAAATCTTTGGTCCATCTGGAATTTGATTTTTTCTTAGGTGTATGGTATAGATGCAACTTTATTCATTTTTCCAGATGGCCACCCAATTGTCCCAACATCTTTTACTGATAATCCATTTTTCCCTAATAATTTGACACTTTCATCTTATACTACATCCCCTATTCAAATATAATTTTTCAATAGACTGATATCTGTTTTCCTAACAGGGCTGTTTTTACTTTTATTACTACGTTTCCTTTATTGTTTCTAGAGTTTATACAGTATCAGGTAAACAAGGCAGAACTCATCATGCAAGAACTCAGCTAGACAGAGGCTCTTACAGTTTAAATTAACTCCATGATGTCTACCTTCCCTTTGTGTAAGACACAGAATCCTTGTATTTGGGGGAAGGTGCAGAGTCAATCCCTATACCCTCAGAGAAGAGTGGTTCTCAATGCTGGCTTGAGGGAATTGTTACAGGATCTTCCAAAAAGTGCAGATGTCCTGGGACCCTAGGTTCTGTTTTAACTGATGTAGCATGGAGTCCAGTCAGAAGTAATGTGTGTGGTTTTTTAAATGAACTCCCAGATTATCATAATGCATAGCAATGGTAAAGAAACATTAATTCAAGTATAGTGAATGTCTCTACTAATACAGTGGTGTACTCTAATTTCATCAGTTCTGTATATTTCATTCTTTCTAGCAATTCTATTTTGTTTTAGTTTTTCTCTATACTCTTTGGAAGGAGGGCTTCACAAGAATGTTGTCATAATTAACCAATAAAGTATTTGATAGCTTTTTTATTTAACAAATATTTACTGAGTGCCTATTACAAATCAGGTGCTGTGCTAAAGTGCAGAATATGAAATGGGGAACAAAATTACTGCTTCGAGAAACCAAGCATCGATATTTGAACAAAATCATTATTAAGCTCAGGTAGCTACCACATTATAAGGCACCTATTCATATCATGAATCATGTACTGCACAGTGTTGTAGAGTACATTGCTTTCAGAATAGTTTGGGGATCCTGTAACAGATACATTAACTTTGCTCTTAAGCTCCAGAGTTTACTGTAGCTTTATATTATAATAAAAGTTATTTCATATACTATCTTATCCAGGTTGGAAAATTATTCTTAAATTTGATTTCTAATAGGTATTTCTTGGAATAATTCAGTAGATAGATTTGAATGTGATATTTCCCCATATCATAAGACTGAAATCATAGCTATGCAGCTGGACTTTAACACATATGAATTTGTTGCTTTTATTTAATAACGATGGCCATTGTAACACTAAGCTAGGTCCAAACATTTTAAAGGAACTATTGCTATAATGATAGTTGGTAAGAATTATCCAGTGAATAATAATATAGGAGGATTTTATAATAAAAAATCTATGTCAGATATTGATTTTTACTTGTCTAATGCACATTTTTCCCTTATATGAAATAATTTAAAAGGAAGGAAAAAACCTTAATGTCTGTCTAAAAGGTTGAAAACCAGGTGCCTTTATTTATATTTAAAAGTGCATTTAGCTCTGCATCTTGTAAAATAATCTGGGAACACAGAATGTCAGTACAATGAGTCAACAGCTTTTCCTCAGAAAATGTTTTTCCACTAATTTCCCACTTCTGGGACACATCAATGTTTATCATTTAAATTTTTCCTAATACTTTCCCCTAGTTTTTCACTTTTTGTTTTGGAGTGTGGAAAAATGAGTCCTCTGGAAGCAGGGAGCAAATTCTCTTTTTATATCCTTCCCATGTTTTGTAACTATCTGATGTTTCAGAGAGTCACTCAATATGACTCAGCAGCCTCTGCTACTGTTACCACTATTGGAAAATTGAATATCCCATGATGGTTTCCATTTCTTTTGGAAGGGAGAGTATTCTTGCTTGGTCTGTAAAGCCTGAAGCCTTGAACTTGGGAGAATACTCTCCAAGCACCAGCCCCATCCCCCAAAAGACCCATTCATCCTACTTCTAAAAGATGTAATTCTTCAAGTGATATGAAATAAAATGGAGGTGCTTGACAAGGTTAGTGTTTTGATTCAGTTGTAAAAAGAAAAAGAGATAGTTTGCCAGCTGGCACAATACATTGAAAGGGATAGTTTAAATTCACTATGAAAACAAACAAAAAAAGGACTAGAGCACCTTATCTCAACTCTCACAGAAGTAAGGCAGCAGCAACCATACTTGTTATTATGGTAATAGGGGGGGAAGCGTTCTTGGTTCTTCTTGGATCACTCTACACCACAGGTTACTGCTCCTGCTCGTTGTTCATATAGTCATTTTTTCCCAGCACAGAGACAGGGAAACTCAGAGTTTTTCTTTATCACAAGTCAGTCAAATCCTCTAGAGGCTTATTCATATGCTTTCCTGATCCTATAATTTCTATTTTTCTTAAACCTGTTGATTCTAAGGATTTAGTTAAAGGTTTAGTTTTAGGTTTGTCATCATCTCTGAATATAATGTGTATTTTAATTCAGGGATTCATTCACTCATTCATTCATTCATTCATTCCTCTGTCCTCACATACAAAGATTTTATTGCATGACATGCACAATTTTAACTACATATCAGAGTGTCTTCACTTGCTACTTCTTTTGATGTAGCATCGTTGTATATCCTATAACAATGTTACATTGCAAGAGGAGAAAGCAGTAAACAGAACTAAGGGAAGGAAGGATCTGGCTGTCAGTGTAAATGTAAATAGCAGCTGTTCTTTCAAACTGTTTTTAAAACTACCACACGGTAAGAGTTTTGCATAAAATGGACCAGATCTTTAAGAATCAGGTTTTAGCAGAAAATTCATAAGGCATGCTGCCATCCTCCCATTTGGACTATTTCACTTCTCCCACTATTGCACAAACAGTAGAGGAAAAAATATATAGTAGTTCTGTAAAATGTTATTTAAATATCTATTCTTGTGCAAATAATGCAATATGCAGATATACCAGTAAACATAACTCAATTTGCTGTGCAAAGACAACACTACTAATGGTGTTACTGTGTTAATTGCAAGATAAATGTGCGTCCTAAAGTCCACAATAGGAGAAAACGGTTTATCTCCCGATGAAGTTGCCTTAGCCACTATTTGATGGGTCAAGCTTAAAGGTTTTGTACTTCTAAATTTGAAATACCTTATAATATACCTTCTGTACTTTCTAGCAACAGTGGCCATCCTATATGACTTCATGATGTTCCTTTAAAAATCCTTCGTGCCATTTCTTCTGAGAGATAGGCACACATTTTCTTTCCTGATTGGTTATGGTGATAAACTGTTGGTAATCAGCACTTTAAAAATATCGCTTGGGAAGCAGATGTGGTTCAAGCGATTGAGCTCCTGCCTACCACATGGGAAGTCCATGGTTCGGTTCCCAGTGTCTCCTAAAGAAGACAGCTAGCTGGCATGACAGGTAGGTGCAGCAAGCTGACACAACAAGAGACACAAGAAGAAAAACACAATGAGAGACACAACAAAGCAGGGAGCAGAAGTTCCTGAAGCCTCCTAAAGAAGACCAGCAAGACAGCAAGCTGACGCAATGGGCAAGTGCAGCAAGCTGACGCAACAAGATTATGCAATAAGAGACACAAGAAGAAAAAAACATAAGGAAAAACACAACAAAGCAGGGAACCGAGGTGGCTTAAGCATTTAGTCACCTCCCTCTGACATCGGAGGTCCTGGGTTCAGTTCCCAGTGTCTCCTAAAGAAACAAAAAGAAGACACACATAACAAGTGTAAACAATGAGGGGTTGGGGAGAAATAAATAAATAAAATAAATCTTAAAAAATATATATCACTTGTTCATTACACCTTTATCCAAAACTGTGACCACTCCAGTAACTAGCGCTACTCAGACTAAGCAATATAGAGAGTCTCTTTTTATTTGGTTATATCATCTTTTTATTTAAAATGGGGGGAGAAGGGCAAAGTTTTCCACTGCCTGACTATTAAAATCTCCATTAAAGACCTGCCACTGCTCATTTGAAACAGAAGCAGGGGAAGCATGATTGGATAGTTCAAAAAAACATTATCTACACTAACGTGTGCACTTCATTGCAACACTTTTTATATTAAACCAGACTCTTCTGCAAAGGCTTAGAATAAGATCTCTCTCATTGTGGGTGTGAAATAAGTGGTTATAGACTGAGTAAATGAATGAAAAATTTAATGACAACATAATATCTGTTAGAAACATAAATAAAAATTAAACATTCTTGTATAAAAGCAAGAGTCTACTTTTGCTGCTTGGTTCATATTTGTACATATTGACACTTCAAATCATAATATTAAGTAATAGCTGCATGTTCATCACAGTAGACCTTTCCTTTGTCCAAATGTGCGTTTCTGTCAGGACCCCACCAGATCCTATTTAGTCATGAGGTGTAAATCATACAACTCACCATCACTAGAGACTTGTTAGTTTTGTTCTTCTTTATTCTTGATATGTGTCCAAAAAAAAATCTTTTAAGATAAAAGCCTTTAGGGAAGAAAAAAACTATAAACAAATATTTAAGCCTAGTTAATGACATGCATGCTGAAGTTTTTAAGGAGATGTGTACTGAGATTTACAGTTTACTCTGAAATGACTCAAAATTAATATCAATTGATGGAGGGATAGAGATATAAAAAGATAGATAGATATGTGATAAAGAAAGTTTATTAAAATTTTAAGGATGAGCATATGAGTATTCACTGTAAGATTCTTACAAGTTTGCTACATGTTTGAAATTTTTTCATAATAAAATATCTGTAAAAAATTCTTAGGAATTGATTCACACTTTAAATTTTTTTTCTTATAAGAAAAGCAAGTTATTCAAGGATAATTTAAAGGGGAAATTACTTTCAGAATTATACTTTCTCAGTTCCCATGTTAAAATGTTACTAAAATGCCAGTCTTTATATATATGAATATTACCAATTCCAAATTAAAAGATTAATATTGCTTCTCTTTAGGAAAAAAAATAGAATCTTTACAGAGGATACTTTCATCGATGTTAACTGACCTGTTTTGTATATTTTCTTTGTATATCTATAAACTTTTCCTCCTCCCCTATACTTTATTAACATTAACCATTTTAATTTCTTCCTTGTAGTAACTCATTGAATACTCTGTTATTCTGTGAGTATAAAACAGTATCAAATCCACTGCTTTTTAGACTATTACTTTGGCCAATCACCAAACAAGCTTCATATAATTTGGTCAACCTCTTCTTTTTTATTTATTTATTGGCTGCCTCTTCTTATTTATTTATTTATTTATTATTATCATTTTTAGGAGGTACAAGGGATTGAACCCGGGACCTCATACATAGGAAGCAGGCGCTCAACTACTGAGCTACGCCCACTCCCCAGCCACCTCTTCTTTATTTCTTCATGGTAAAGTTTGGTTAACCATGTGGCTCTCAGATCATATCTCCATGATTACCTCCTCTCCATCTTTGAATTTCTGTAAAACATTTTGTCTCTACTATTCATTTGATACTTCTACTGCACAATAGATGCAGTGTAAAGGACTACTAAAGTGTTTTTTACGTGTCTATTATTGGCATGACTGTCGTCTTCTGAGAGACAGGGACAATCTTTGATGCCCCTTTCTGCCTCCATTACCCCAACCGAGTACTGAGCCTTGAACAAAGTAGGTACTCAGTTTAAGTGCACTGAAAGCCTGGTTTTGCAAGTTTTAATGATCAGGCAAGATTTGACTTGATTAAGCTGAAAAAATACTAACCTTTTTCTTCCAGAATGATTTCCATTACGAAATCTTACTTGGCTGATAAGCCATTTTTGCCTCATTAAACAAACAAAAAAAAATTCTTGGGTTTAAGACCACTGATTTCATGAAAGAACAAAATTTATCTGTGATTTTATTAAAAAGAAGCATTGTACATAGTGCTCTAATGTACTGAGGCCTTCCAGAAGGCCTGATAACACTAGTTCTATAATTTCATACTATACTGTCTTCAGCTATGTAATGTTATGACATTGATGTAATTCATTTATTTTGCTTTCTAAAGTGCTCCAATTTCTTTGAAAGTTATTTGGACCCAATGCCAGATAGTTCAATAGATCTCATGGAAAACACATCTGAATATTTCAGAAATACTGAGAGTAGGTGGTAGGTTGAGCAGCAACAAAACAACATGCCCATGGAGGTTTTTTTCATATTGTGTTAATGTGTAAAATCTTGGAAGTTAGTCTGGTCTTGTGACCAGAGATGTAAGGGGTGTCAAAACTCCTGGATTCTGTTTCTGTTTTTTCCCCACATGTCTTTGGCAGGTAAATAATTTCTCTGTTCCTCAGCTTCTCCTCTTCCAAAAAAAAAAAAAAAAAAATCCTTTCTCTTGGATTGATTAGTAGAATGGGGAAAACGACCCATCTGACTGCAATTAGGAATAAGACTAGAGGAAAATGTAAGTTATTGCTCTTATTGAGGTTGGACATACCTGGGAAACTGACTTCTATTATCTGCCAACAGGGGAAGCTTTACACTTGGCTCGGGATTTTGGCTACACTTGTGAAACAGAGTTTCCAGCCAAAGCAGTAGGAGAGCATCTTGCCAGACAACATATGGAACAGAAAGAACAGACAGCAAGAAAAAAGATGATCCTCGCCACCAAGTAAGCAGAACGGGGAAGCCTCTATGTGTCTTAACCCACAGTGTTCCCATTTCCTTTGAATGAAGGAAACAGTCTGTAAAGTACAACTTCTGTAAAACAAGTGGTTGGTGGTGGCGGGAGGGGGAAATCTTCACAACAGCAGCTAGCTATTCCAAACAAGGACCATGCTCCCCCTGCCCCTGGCAAGGCACAAATTGCCCTTGATTAGTGATGGCTTTACCATTGGCACTGGTGAAAGTTCTTAGGGGTCTCTCCAGAATATGCAGTTCCCTAAGGAGAAAAACATGTTTAGGAGGTATAGATTCTAGGCATAATGCCTTTGATTGCTATGTGGTCTAAGACATTGTGCCTTACAAAAGGGGGATAAAGATCCCCAAACACTAAGAGTGTTTGGGGGATGTGGCAAAAGATGAGGGCCCTGATAGGTGAAGGTTATTAGGAGAGAGACCATTGGGGCCAAGGATCACCACCAGTTCCCCCATCTTCTCCCCTATATAATGAAGCTAAAAATCCCTGTACTGCTTCTCCATCACCACCACAGTGATATTGTGGGAGAGAAAATGTATAATGTACTTGAGAGTTTCTGAAAACTGTAAAAAGTCCAATTAATATATAAATTAAAATAATGAGAGATACAGTAAGCAAAAGGACCAATACAATAGAAAAGGAGAAGCTTGGCTCAATTGACTTCTTAATCTGATGAAATGATAATTAACGGAAGAAGTACCATTCCTGGCAGAAACCTATGTCATATTCAAAAATGTTAGTGCAAAATCCTTCAGGTTAAACTGGTCCGCAATGATAAAACCAAAACCAAATATTTAGTCTTCCACCAGCTGATAATATTACATAGGTCTTTTTACAAGTTTACAGGGTTATATAGAATACCTACAGTCCACCAGGCTTGCCCAGGACACTGGGTCCTCCCTTAATTGGGATTTGTGCTGCTTAAGGCTGTTTCTGTTGGGCCTACATTTATATTTATGCATTGCTCTTCTGAGAGTGCTGAAAGGTTCTCTCATCTTGCTCCCAAGAGGAGAAAAAACAAAAGGTGGTAGCAAAAGGAGAAGGGGAAAAGCAAGTCAGAGCGATAAAGGAAAGAGGGATAGCAGAAAGAGAATGAAGACCAAGAAATAGAAAGAGGAAATAAAATTCGGGTATAAAATTTAGACCTACAATTTTGGTATAAACTTTGTGTTGTGGAATCTCCTGAAAACTTGCTATTGGGAAGTCCTAAACCTGGACCTTTTGAGGGGCTTATCTCCTGGGCATCTTTGTTTCTACTTTGCCTATACTTTTTTCCTCTTCCAAATAGTTTCCTGACCCAGAGGGGTCTTCATCAGTAGTTTGAATCCTTAATATCCCCAGAAGAAAGATAAAGCCTTCTTAGAAATCAAGAGAAATATATAGTTCTAGAATTTAGGTAGTATTCTTGAGATATCCCAAAGCATAATATCATTCTAGCTGGCAGGATCATACAGATTTTCCAACATGTATACCCCTGCATGAAACTGTTATAAATTATGCAAGGGAAAGCATCTTCATATTTACTACCTCAAAATTACCTGGTTATGGCTTTATCGTGTATATGTCACAATTTTCACCCCCTAATTCAGATAAATGCTTTTCCTTCCCCCACTCCCTAAGGGATTATGTAACTATTCAATGCCACCATCAACATTCTAGATACAAGTTCCTACTTTTTGGGTGCTCTGAGTTAGATAATTTTTAAATTGAGCACTGTTGAAGTTTGAATGAACTCTGAGTACATTGAGATTGATATTGAGATTTCGTTTTCACAGAAGTAAATACCAGAAGAACTCGAGGGAAGTAAGAGAGGTAGAAGTAGTTTGGAAAAACTATGCTGAGACACCTATTTTAGAGTCATGGATTCTATCACCAAATAGTATTTTCCTTTTACCCTGGTCTAAGCAATGTATATTATTTTGGATGATATTTTAAACTTTGATTTCATAAGACATTGCAAAAACATGTTATTTTCTTTAATCCCTCCATCCATAACTGGACATTTGCAGACCATTAAATGCCAATAAGGACTGAGTTCACTGGTTCCAATTACCTTATTTTAGAGAAAAGCACATAGACGTGTTTAAAAAACAAGAACAAACTAAACAAAAACTCTCCATAAACATCTAGAAATTAAGAGACGGCTTTCATAATTTTTTTTTTGTCTTTTTCGTACTTCATAACCATTCCATCTTCTTATTAGACAATGTGAAACAGGAAATAGAGAAGTAGAGACTATGCAGTCATAGGAAACATACACGGTACAGCTAGTAATCAATTTAAGTAGATAAATTAAGGGATAGATAAGAATATCATGCCTTTTTTGCAACATATGAATGGACCCAACATGGTTTCTGAGCAGTTACTAATTTTTTCCCAATGGTGAAAACATTGGTTATTTTAATCAGTTAAGGTCTCAAAGTTGAAACTAAGTAGACTGTGTGAATATTTGTTACAGCTCAACTTTGTCCATCAGACTATGACAATGTTACCCAAAATATATCAAAACCCAAAATTCATTGGATGAGAGATCCATTTGCTGGTCTCCATTTGGCAGATTGGATTACATATTTCTTTTTCATGTCAATGAATTACAGACTCAGTTGTACTTAATTAAATT
This sequence comes from Cabassous unicinctus, assembly GCA_029593785.1. Lineage (NCBI taxonomy): Eukaryota > Metazoa > Chordata > Mammalia > Cingulata > Chlamyphoridae > Cabassous > Cabassous unicinctus. The sequence goes on along the minus strand of JAQZBX010005122.1, from coordinate 34,219 downwards.
GCCAAGTATACAACTGTATGGAAGGTCCATTGATGAGTGCCACTAGTCTGATTTTTCTTTGTTTTTAATGTTTTGTTGATTAACCACATATTTCAATGTATTTAAAACAATTATTTGAGAGGAGGGCCAGAAACTGAATTAGACAATTTTTGAGCTCTAAAAACATACTGTACAAAATTGTATTTACTGGATTTGTGGAAAACAAATCAAATTTATACCTCATTGTTGAATTAAGAACTAAATATGCTTAGCATTTGGTCCACATTGGGGTAAAGCAAAAATAGTTAACAGCTTTTAATGGATTTTGATTGTGGTACCATAATATTGATCATCAAAGGGAGAAACATAGAAGTTTAAATTCAGCCATCAACTAAAACATTATGCCCTTGAAGACAATGACGTAAGCGATAAAGTTAGATTTTATGACTCATCAAAGATCATCTTGGGTTATATAATTCATAATGTGACATTTTATTTTGAGAAATAAGTGTTGCTTACTGTAGTTTCACAAATAACAATTTAAATAATAATAAAACTAATAATAAAAATAATTCTCCAATTATTTTTATTCTCTTTATGAAATGATGATGATAATTGATATTTTACCTGGTAATCTACAGAACTGTTAACTGTTTTTAAGTCCAGAAGCTGTCTAGACCAGTGAGTTAAGCAACAGAATTAAATATCAGAGGTTGAGAATTCTAATTCATGTTCTGATGCAGCTTAATTTGTGGTGTAATTAAATTGCTTTGCATCAGTTAAATGTCTCCACATATTGCCTTTTCCTCATTTATTCGCCAACTTTATTGTAACTCACTTTATTGTGTATACAAGAGGAAAATGAATTTGTCAACTCACAAGTTAGTTTATTCAGTAATCCAAATAACTCCCCATATTGTACTGTAAGAACTAAAGCAATATTTCAATCCTTATTTAATTTTTTAAAATTTATTTTAATCTGATAGAGAATTTTAAAACTTTCTTAAAATAACTCCAATATTCCTTTCTTGCTTTGTATCATAGTGATGATCTATGATGTGTTAATTTGTATTGCTGGTTTAAAGAATGATAGCATGACGAAATTTAAAATTTTAGTTAAAATTTTTCTAAAAACAAAGATAACAATGTATTTAATTATATGAACGATCACAAAGCACCCACAGCAGATGATAATGTACCACAAAAGGCATCAAACACTCAGTGTAAGTTGCCACCTAATCTGTTAAAATATAAGCTATGCACCTGAAAGTCACCCTATTGAGTCTTACTCAGAACAGTTTAAGTGGGGAATTCAGAACAGATATTCTCAATAACACTACACATGTACAATTCTTAAAAACAAGATTTATCTTTGAGACTTAACCATAATTTTAGCCAGGGAAGAGAGGGGATCCTGTTTTATTTAGAGCAGATAAGGACTTATTTCTATTTCTTATTTGTTTGCTTGCTTTCTCCCTATAACCTTACTTTCACTCGTTTTCTGTAAAAATGAATAAGGCAAATTCTGTGAAATGACACAAAATTTGAGCTCTGACAATAAGTCAGAGGCTCATTGTCCATAAGAAAGCTCACAAATGGTCTTTGGCAGAATTTGATAAACTTTAAACACCTACTAATAAACAAGGCTCCACTGATTTTAACTCAGTGATAAATTATTTGTGCTTCAAGATACTTTGACACTCTTTAGTAACTTGTTAATGACTCAAATACTCTAGAGCCCAGTAGTGGCTTGTAATAATTAGGATAATTTGATCCTTCTGTATTTGTATTTGGCTACATTGATAATCACTGTCAGGGCTACATGTTTACATTTAGGGACTGGCCATTGAAAATCAGACAAAAAACCTAATCGTTGCCATATTATCCTTTGAATATTGTGTGGCCTCACTTTAGACGGCTGATGTTTTGGAGCAATTCTTTGGCAGTCTTTTACTTCACTCTTCAGCTACTGCATTAATCTAGTATTTGTTTTTTTTTTAAAAGAATGTTCTACTACTTTCAAATTATGTTATTATGGACTTCAGCAATAGGTAACCAAGTATCACAAGGGCTTTACCGTTATCCAACATATACAGTAATCTGTAATTAAAATCGAAGGCAATGCCCAAAAATCATAATCATGTAAAGCAAGAAAGACAGCAGAAAAGTGCTTTTGAGGGTACTTTTTTTTTCTTTTGCAGTAAGCAAACTTACATGGGATATAACATGATTTTTGTGAAGCCAGTGGACTAAATTGTGGATAAGTGACTATGCTTCAAATATAAAAATACTTTATTCCACAGGAGTCTGAATTATAATGAAACATTGGGGAAAAGGGGATTTTTAAAATTTATTTGAATCATGGCTCTGAAGAAAGCCAATAGCTTTAATTAAACTTGTTTACAGATATGGTACCAAAAATCACATTTAATATTTTTAAAAGCAAATATTAAATGTGATCCTTTAATATGGTTTTTAAAAATTATTCTGAAGTTAATCTGTGAAAATTCATATTAAAAAATGAACGTTGATGTTGTCAATGCCCATGGACTATTCTTTGCTTGAAAAGCTTTACATTCATCCTATAGCACTTAAGGGCAAAATTGCCGGTGTGAACCTCCTCTGTGTGTTGTAGATAGAATTTTGGAAGTAGTTTATGAAATGTTATCTAGTCCTCTTTCAAAGAGAGAACAAACCTTTTGTAAAATATCATACATGAAAGCCTCGTTTCCAGAGTTCAGTTACAGTTTTGAATCTTTTATTTTAGACAAATTTGTAAAGAATTCCAGGACCTCTTGAGCCAAGATAGATCACCGCTGGGATCCTCCAGACCCACTCCAATTCTAGACCTTGACATCCAGAGACACTTAACACACTTCAGGTAAGACTGGTTTTCCAATTTGCTCGGACTCCCTTTTAAATTGTTAAGCCATCGTCTGAACCCAGAAGTTTTAGCATTCTTATTACAATTCCATTTAGTGATATCACTTAAGTATTCATATGGTGACTGAATTTTTTGAAATTCTAAGTATCCAAGATCAAATTGAGAAAATAACTCATGTATGAAGTGTTCAAGATTGGAAAATTAAAAATCTTTGTGTGATTATGTGATTTTATGAAATGAACACTATTATTTCAAACAATATTTAGCACTTTTGGATCAGGATTCTGAAATCCTTCGATTAAACAGATTTGTATCTGAGTGAGGCAAATTGTTGAAAGAATAGAGATGTGACAGAAATTAAGAGCATATCATAGACTGATTTTCTAAGAGTATGTTAATAATTGCTACCAATTGGAAGTTGCAGTTAGGCTCGTCTCATAGCATAAGGTTCTTAAGTTAGACCACAAAAGATACTGGAATATATTATTGAAAGCAGATTTTAAATTTCATTTTCCGGGATGCTTTGGAATAGAATAGAATATTTTTCTAGCTAATTGATATATTTGATGCAATATGGGAAAGAACATGAATTCTCAGATGGCTTAGAGTTTTAAAACTTTAGAATTTCTAATACCTACATGATTTTTCTCATCAGTACACAAATATTTTATCCTCTTTTAATTATTATCATTTGTTTTTTAAAAAAAAACAATGCAAAGGAAAGCCTAACACACATTAAATTTTAAAATATTTTCAATTCCTCTCCATGATCCTAAGACTGTTGGGGAGGGTACTCATATAAAATAATGGATGTATAAATAAGTTGGGATTTGGTCTCCAATGTCAAAGACTTTTACATAAAATATTTTATTTTCTAGTATGTCACAAAGCTTCTCAAGATGTAATAAACATATCTCTGGAGAATAAACTTTGTATTTTTCTTCCAAAAATGCATCAAACATAGAATATATTTCACAGGACTTTTCTCCTATTACTCAATTAGGTTAATGAAAGTGAGCATATTAAAACTGGGGGGGCGGGGAGAAGCGGGTGTGGCTCAGTCGACAGAGCTCCGGTTTACCATATGAGAGGCCCCGGGTTCGCTTCCCGGGGCCTCCTTGTGAGGGCAGGCCGGCCGGCGCGGCGCGGTGGGCTGATGCAGCAAGACCTCACAGCAAGGGGGAGATAAGCAGACACAGAAAAAACACACAGCAAATGGACACGGCAAACACAAGAGCAAGGGGGAGATAAATAAATAAATAAATAAATCTTTAAAAAAAAAACAAAAAAAAAAACTGGGGGAAAGTATGTTGCCCAGAAGTTAAGAACAAAAGGCATAGGAGTCAACAGAACCATTTTCTAAACCAGGCCCTTATATGTGTCAGCTGGGTAGTTTGGGGCAGCTTAGGAAATCTTTCTAAGTTTTTATTTCCTTAGCTGTAAATGGGATAGGAATCCCTCCATTAAGTGGTGGTGATGATCTATAATGAAATAAAGAATATAAAGCCAGCATTCAATAAATGATGCATCGTTTATCTCCATCACTGATCCAAGTTTAAAAGGTATGGATGGCTCCACTGTCACATCTGTACAAATGTTTTCCACATTTTTTTTTTGTACACACTAAAGGGATTTATAATTTTTACAGATGTTCAATTCAGAAGTTAACAATTGTATTCAAGTTCAATTCTGAACTTAAGGAAGTTTGTTAGAGAAGCAGCTTACTGTTGTAATTACAGAAAACTGGGATGCCTATGTCATGTCTACTAGCTTATTTCCACATATGGATGCTACAGCCATCATGGGACCATAACCTATCCTTTATCAGGTTCAAAACAAAATACAGAATCAATATGTAAATTGAACACCAGCAACTGTGTGAAATAAATAAGCAAACTGTTTGTTTGCTCATCATAGACACAATCTGCTTATTTGTTGATCAATTGTCAACTTCATATCCCAGAACTCTTTAGAGAAAACTTCCACTTCTAAACCTCAGCTGAAAGTTTCCTTGGTGAGCTTTATATGTTCTTATTTACCTCCCTGTGCAGAATAGGTAATTAACTAATCTAATGTTATCAAGAGTAGAGCTAAATATAGGGTAAATTGTTCTCCCTGCCTCTCAGTAAAACAAAAAAAAAGAGAGAGAGAGAGGAGGATTATACTTCAGGTGTAAAACTCAAGATTATATATGACTGCTGATTGTCAGACACAGCAATTCAAAACATATAACCATACTTAAGAGATCCTAATATTATATGTTCTATTCATTTATAATCATATCATCTATAAACATTTTAGCATTGCTGTTTATATGTTGAATATTTTGAATGTCAGAAAGTTATAATTTCCTATTTATTATCCTTTTTTAATGTTTGCCAAATTTTTGGTTATTTTGCTTTAACTATATCCCAGATTATTTATTTAGAGGAATCTTTTGATTTCATAATGGAAGGTAGATAGATGATAAAAACCACTTAACTAAAATTCAATTTATAGTAAATTTCCTAAACTATATTATTTTAAACAAAAGATGCATGCTTGATATTTCCAATTAAAAACTCAAATTGATGGAGACTGAATTTAGAAGTGTATATTTTTAAAATGTGCATTTATTAAAAGAGGCATCAATAGAAATTCCTAACAATAGGACAATAGAAATCAGCTTGTTGCCTAACTTTGAAATGGATGCTACACTTTATAAGTATAGCCCTTAAACCTGTCTTCACATCAAAATCACTTTAGGGGAGCGGATGTTGCTCCCATAAAGTGAACAACTGCTTCCCATATATGAGGTCCTATGTTCGATCTCTGGTACCTCCTAAAAAACAAACAAACAAATGAAAAAACCAGCTCTCATTGGGGAGCAGCTATAGTTCAGTGGTTGAACACCTGCTTCCCATGTACGAGGTCCTGGGTTCAATCCCTGGTAACTCCTAAAAAAAAAAAAAAATCACTTTTGAGCTATTTAAAAATCTTAAGAATGGCACCACATTTTAAAAGATCAAATTCAATAGTCTAAGGTGGGACTTGGGCATCTGTGTTATTTTCTAAGCTCTGAAGTTGATTCTGAAAGTCAAGTAGGTTTAAGAACCACAGTCCAAAGAAATGTCTTAGTCTATTAGCTTTTATTTTTTTCTTTGAAAGGAAAAAAATTCTAATTCATTTTTTAAGTGGCACTGAGAATTATGTAAAGTTCTGTCTTGTACCCTATTATATTAAAAAGATTCTGCACCTATTATTCTACTAATTATCTGGGTAAAATATGTTAGCATAGAGTGTGTCTCTTTCATAATTTCCTACTGACAGCGGTAAATTTAATTTTGATAGTACCATACGCTCAAGAGAAACACAAGTTAGAAAGAGCATCTCATATCTAACTGAGAAGGCAGGCAATTGGTAGAGTCTGAATTTCCACTGTTTTTGCTGAGTGCTGGCTGGAAGTAAACTGAAGAGAGAGAATGATTGGATAGGCATAGAGGACACTCTAATTAGTAATGTCAACTTGTGCTACTATTTTAGTCAAAAATTCCTTCACAAGGCAAACCACTTCAATACCACCTTGTAGGGTTGAATTTGGAACCTTGAAATCTGTGGCTTACTTTCAGCAGATTGAATATCTCTGGGTGAAGCTAGGGAATGATCTAGCCTTGTAAAGCACAGATAGCTGCATTCAGTTTTCTGTGGCTGGTGCCACAGCCAGAGGCTCTCAGAAACCTCATACATGGCAGTGACTGTCCTTATGATTTACAGCCTGGAAAGCTGTTTGTTTCCATCAAAATGACAGGAGGCAAATCTATTCATTATAATTTACTGAGTACCATCAAGAGTGTGTATTGCTGTACAGAACACAGCAGACGGCACAACACCTACCTGAAGGGAAAAGAGATTTGATTGAAATCTGCAGAGGACTTTGCAGACCCACAATTCCTGGGAATGGCTATGGCAGTTAGACCAAGATGGTGTGGGGCTTCACAGACAACCCACTCAGCTGAGGTAGTAATAGCTAGAAAATAGCTTTACTAAAAAATTCTTCACATAAGCAACTTAAAAAATTTTAATACATTTATTAAACTAGTTTTCTATTAATCTAATTTAAAAAGTTTATTCTCTGCACTTAGCTCCCTAAAAAATATTAACCATACTTTCTCAGTTTTACTTACAAAAACAAAATAACATTTCAAAGTAAAACCAGACAAAATAATGTCAGAAGCACCTTATAACCCAGTAAATCTGTAACTTTCCTCAGAGACAAAAAAAAAAAAACACCAAACTTAATATCCTTAAGAGGTCAGCTAAGAAAGAAGCCATAAAGACCTTGCACCTACACGACAATATATAAACTGTAGTTAATTAGCCGCTAAAACCGGGAAAACAAAAGCAGTTTGGATGTGCATGAGACAACGCAGGACTAAGAAATTGTGCATACCCTCCTCACAAGACCCCTGGCATCACTTGTTTTATTTCCTTTTTTCTTGTTTTTCTTCTCCCTTACCCCTCTCCTTTGCCTATAAAAACCCTCGCCCCCATTCTCACTTTAAACTGGTTTTAGGAAGATTCCCCCAGTTCCTTGCTTGTGCACTCGTAATCAATCCCCTTCTCACTGAAAGACATGTTTCTCTTTTATGGCGCCAGATCGGATGGGCCTTTCTATTAGAAACAAATGAGCTTACAATAACAATAGGAAACCAGAGCCCTAATTTTCTGAAATGTTTGGAATTTCCCTCTTTGAAATTTTGGGAAATCTTAACAACTTTTCCCATCTTTGTCTCTTATGTTCTTATAATCTCCTTGAATCTGAAGTCAAGCAAAAGCAGGTCTGACAATATAAGTAAGGGATGAAGTTAGACCAACTTTAATGCTCAGTTCAGAGAGTATGGCCTGTCAGAAAAATATAGAAGTTTTCTTTCTCAGCGTCCACCTTGGGAGACGGAAATGTGATCTTTCCTCTTACTAAACTGTGCTAATGGCAGTAAGTGCAAATATGACTAAGGTATTGTCCCATTCTTTAAAAACTTCTCATCTGAAGTGGAAGGCAATTACAAAGAATTAAAACATATGAGAAAGTCTACAATCAAGAATGAAGCAGAATACAACCAAATACCTGGGCAACCAGGAAAGGCTTTCATTTTTCTATCCACAGTACCAGGCACATAGTATTTGTCCAATAAATATATGTCAATAAATGCCAAGTATGATAAAATCTCAATTGGGTCTTGGATGTATTTTCCACTTGTTCATTACCAGAGCCATGGTGTCTTAACTGGGCCATGGGCTGGGGAAGAAAATTGTCAGTGTGCTTAATTCACCCATTTATGTCAGAAAGAGTACTGATATCACCCCTTCTTAGAAATAGACCCACTGACCAGTCCCACATTCCTTTGGAAGTAAGAAATGTATAAGCAGTTCCAGATGTCTATCTGTTTGCTGGTGATTAAATTTTCTTCTTTGATTCTCAATGTTGGAAGGTCCTTTGCATTTTCTATTTCCCTTCAACATTCGGATTCTCTAACATCCCTGTCAAGTTGTCACAGAGCCTAAGCTTGAAAACTTTCAGTGATAGAGTGT